>JAMKCH010052674.1:0-10738 GCA_023653785.1 Ophioderma brevispina
GGAGGTCGTGGGGGTTGGGACTTAAATTAAAACGTATTGGTCTACTCTGTATCGATGCGTTTGTGTACAATATAATCATGATTTTAGACCTGGGAATATGAGCTGCTTATATTATCAGGTGATGGGTTCATGACGAAAAGTAAGTTTATCTAGGTCAAGTTGAACACACAGGGTCGTAGTGTATACATAAAGTACTGTGCGATTATAGTAAGCCCATTTTGCATATGAAGTTTGGGATCATACTTCGACGACCAATAGTGTTTACCACTGTAGTATTATAAAAGGCCAGACAGCTGTCATTGGTCATTAACTCGCCTCTCACCCCGTGGAAGGTGCCCAAATTGTAAGTCACTTATATACTGGTGTTGTTTTTAGATGAATAAACTTGTGAATTTTTGTCATATACTAAGGTCTGTGTGGACTATTTTGTGTGAATTATTTTCCCTAATTTACATCTAATTTATGTAAACATTTTACATAATGTGTTCACATGTTTACATAAGTTACATGTACAGCATTTTCATAATTGTGTTCAAATATTTACATAATTTAATATGTAAAAAAGATTACATAATGAGTTCAAATATTTACATAAAGAACAAGGGGGAAAGATTAACATAATTGACAAGAATTATTAATAAATATATGGTGTTTTTAAGTTGTACATAATGATTTGGTAAAGTTTACACAACTGATAATACATATATTTTATGTGCACGTTTAGCAAATTAATGTGTACATTTTTTCCATTTACCAAGGGTTAATAATTGTTACCTAAAAAATTTATGGTGTTCTGTTTTTACATAGTAAAAACATGCGAATTTTTACACAGGCTGTTGTAATTATTTCTCCTTGGTGATGAAGAATTTAAAGTTGCAAAAATTATCGTCAATATATTGAGGATGTGGCAATATTTTCTAACCATGGCAGGAGCATTTAACATATCGTACTGTACCAAAATTGAGAAAGTTTGCATTCAAATAGGTCAGTAGTCTAGGGCATGTCATGGAAATGTCAAATAGAACCAAATCTAGCCAAAAGTAATGCAGTAAGAAATTCCCGTAACAGGGAGATACAACGTCAGGTCATCTCTTAATTGGTTTGACAGGGTATTAAAGTTCGTTCCTCATTATGAAGATATTTCTCCCCCGATGATAATCTCACAAAGAACAAGAAGAAAGTTTGAAAATAACTGAGATTTTCACAGTGTTGGAGTTAACGCCTTCCATAACAATTTGAGGACTTGTACAGTGAGTAACACAAAAAAAAACCTACATTCAGAACAAAAAATAATTATAAATAGAAATTTTTTGTCAAATGTGTGCTGGGGTTTAAAGAGGATAAAACAGGCTTTTCAGAAAACGTTTATTTGGTGTCATGGACTTTGGAGGAAGAAAGTATGCCTATTTTGCTGAGAGACTTAAAAATCCTGTGTGGCCGATTATTTACCCAAAAGGATTCATGCATCGTTTACATAGAGTAAACGTGTGGTCTTCGCAGTGCTTTGCTGATAACCAACTTTATGGGTAAAACACAATAGAAGGTGGGGAATAATTGAAGGCTCTACAATAATATCCCCGGAGATTACAAAAGAAAATGCAGAATGAAAACAACAATTGTCAATTTCCCAAATAAGAAAGTCAAGATAGTTGTTGGACGACTACAGTTACTTTGGTTCGACAAGATTTCAGGGTTTTATCTACAAACGGAATTGAGAGACAAAGTGAAACCATAGAAGGGTTGTATTTTTACTTGAAAAAAACAGTGCGATATTAAATTTTAAGTTTAATTCCAATTTATTTACAGAAAAACTTAAGCTTATGTTTCTTCTCGCAATTTATGGACGGGAGTTACTGATGTTGCAAAATAATTCACCTTAGAGATGTAAACAAAAATCTCTGAGCAGTTTCATTATGTTCATGAACATGAGACATTTATATTGAGTGATTTCAATAACGACTCTTTCTAGATGAACAATGTTAATGTTTAATTTGTGAAGATTTTTATACTTAAATTATGTTACCCAGGTAGAAACGATTTTATTCAACTGATATGTTTTTTGTCGCGAAAAATCGATACATCTGAAATTGCATGTGAGAATTGTCTTGTCTATCTTTTTTATGTTATACGTCGGTGTCAAGTCTCGTTCCAGCCATTGTAGGCTACACTCGGCCAATAAGAATGGTGGGTGTGTAGTGTCTCGGCGGTCCGCAAAATGACGATAGGGGTTTCTGAAACCTCAGAAGTCCGCAAGAACACCAAATAAAACCTTCTGATAGCCTGTTAATCCCTGTAAACAACCAAACCAAACATTCAGACAAAAATAACGTTTAACCTGTGAGAATTCTTGTCCTGAATTAGGTTTTTTTATTGACTCACACGGTATACTCTACTTCCTGGTTTCCATGCCACCCTCAAATTTCCAATTATTTTTTTTCAAAGTGATGATGGTACACCTTTGGCAAATCAAAGTACTGGAAAAAATAAAACCATAAGAGGGATGTGCTGTGTGGTAACCACCCCCTTCCGTTCGGAGGACGAGTGTTAATTACTGCAATTCAAGTATGGTAAAACAAGAGAACAGTATACACATGAGACAGTGTATAAAAGCGAGTGTATAATCCTGTGAAAATTTTTAATTGCAGAATCGAAAAAAAGGGAAGAAAACGACAGTTTTCACGATAGACTCTCCATCAGTTTACTTGTGTGTAAGTGCGCGTACGGAGAGTATGACTCTATACCCGATTTTGTCCTTATTAGTTTTGCTTGTTCTGGTCTTAAGCATTGTGCGATTATGTTAGGTACCAAGTTTGTTACAGATATGCAAAAACGGTTTTTGTGATGATTTGTTTCTATTTCTGATTTAGGCAATCACTGATAGTACCTTTAAATGAGATTTTGACCACCAATTTTGCTCCTGGAACATTTACGTGGTGACGATTGATTCCAGACTACTCGTCATAACCCTTTACGAACTTAAATGATACGGGTATTTTGTCAAGCACTCAAAATATGAAATGTGAGAATGTGATCCACAAATTGCTTATCCCTTTAAATTATGAAAAAAACGATTCAGTGAATTCGAAACAGGCACATTTCATTTGTAGCCTCAATGTGTATGACAATGCTATACAGGTTACCGTAAACAACCACATGTTTTGACTGTGTAGCCATTTCATACGGGAAAGACGTCAGTCAAAATATATGTACGATGAGTGAGAAAAAACAAGTTTATAATGGTACAAAAAGCTCAGGTTTGATGCGTTTAAAAGGTGGGGTTCGATGCGGGGGATCGGGTTTAGTGTCTCTTAAAAAACTAACAAACAAAAAAACACCGCAAAACCTTGAGTATTTTTAAAAGTATCAATTTAAGAATAAGAAGGCAAAAAAACTAACTTCTAGTTGGGAATATTATTGACAAATGTTTCTGATGAGAGTCACAGCTAGGTCTGGTTCATTCTACATTCTTTTCAACTTTCACCCATCTGTGGACCGGAAACCGTTCACTTCTTCTTGGTTACCACATTCTCCAATTCCAGTCCTTTTTCGCCACGTACCCATCATCATTCCACGTCCCTCTCCATATTCCACTCTATCCACATCACCAAATTAGACCAAATTGTGCACGTGAAACTCTCAAACGCTCCCTTTTCCAAATCATCCCTCCACTTCCAATATATATTTAATATCCGGAGATCTTGTGCCGTTTGTGTTGTAGAGTGCGATGTAAACATTGGCGTCTGTTCCGGCTCCCTTTTATCTCCGGTTGTGACAGGATTATTGTAATCCGAAGGGGTCGTGAGATTGCCGTTGACACACGCATTACAATCTTGTGTTCAATTCAATCAAATATACGGGTTCAAATTTGGATTATTTTCTTGCGAAAAATTCACATGGACCTGGTATGTAGTGTCATTCTATATGCTATTGCGCTTAATAGCCTTTCCTGCTCCAAGAAACGGCAAGGATGGGTTATAGCAAAACGGACGTTATCGAATGGAAATTGTTTCGAAGGCAATACTGATATTCATGTAACTAACCAACAGGAAATCCCCCTGATAGTATACGCGATCTAAATTTTTACGGGTTTTACTAGGGTAAAAGTCATCTTTAGGATTCACTATAAAAAAAAAAGGTGCGAGAGAGGTTCTAACTTGTCCTCTATTATGGAACCCCGTATGTATTCTTCATTGTTCAAGAGAGTTCTTTAATGTTGATAATAGCAATTTTATGGTGTAGGGCGTGTTCATTATTTACGCCAGAAAGGGGGGGTGTGGAGGAAATCAAGGGGGGGGGGAGGGGACATGGGGGGCGGGACATGAATTTTTTTTTTAAACCTGGAGGGGGGACCGGACACACATTTTTTCTGACAGAGTGGGGGGGGGGGGCGCGAAATTTTTGTTTAAAGCCATCATGAAAAACGTTTTTTATGAAAACGGTAACACCAAAATTGTTGTTACCCTTTTGAATAAGAGTATGTCATAAAAATAAAAAAAATATTAAAGAAGAGGCCTATCAAAAGAAGATGTAGCTAGACTATGAAAAGGCGCTTAAATATGTAGGTAAATCTTTTAACACAATTTTATATTTTAAAATCCAATTCATACCTGGATGTTGTAGATTGTAGTTCAGTAGTCTTAAATATATGCCTTGTCTACAAAAGTATCAACATTATTTTTCACATACAAGAACAAGAAGGCGAGCCATGATTGTTAAAAAAATGAATTTAATGAATCTTTTTATTAAAGGCCGACTCAGAGATTTCCTGGAGGAGGGCGCCCTCATTTCCAAAAAAAAAATCGTGTTTTTTGCATGTACATAATGCTTGTACATATACTAATCACTGTGTGAAATTGCTAAGCTTAATCCCCACTTCCTTCATATAGAAAAATCACCAAATTGTTATAAATGGAGGATACGGAATTTTTGTTATACACAGTCAGTATCCTATGACCGTCGTAATTACACAAAGTTATGCATCAAAACGAAAAATCCGATAATCTCAAATTACGAAATGGAGCATTTTAGGTACGATCTGTAGTTCTAGGTGACATTTGTCATTTTACACACAAAAAAAATAATATTTCGAAATCTCTGAGTCCGACTTTAAGTACAGTTCATGTTAATGCGTTCCATAAGACCTTGACATACCCAGGATTGTCACCCTAGCTTTTTGATTAGAAATGCCTTCATGTATGACAGAAAACTTCATAATAATAGTGTGTGCTTGTTGAATATAAGCTGCCCGGGATGCCCCAATACCCGATTTGAAATGGCATTTATTAACTTTACAGTAATAAATGATTTCACAGATTAAATGAATGGTAAATCAATTGGCACAAATCAGAATGCTTCTAAACCCCAAAACCAAACAACTTCCTAACTGTAATTAAGCTACTGAACTAAGTAGATCCATTTGCACAGGTTTTCAGCGACAAGGTCTACAAATCAGACGGGACCTTGATAATAATTATCCAGGTCTAACTCGCAAATGAAGGATCCAAGCGGGACAATACTGATGAGACCGTTCCAATGCATGAGTTTAATCCAGTCATGTTGAAAATGGTAACCAAGGTGATTATGGTCAACTCCATTCAAAATCAGTTCCTTAGACCACCATCAATTGGTGTTACTAAGAGAGAATGTTGCAACTCTGCTGAGCCATTAACCACTGATCCCATTAACAAGTCTATGCACTAAGGTGTTTCCCAGCTAGCTCCGGGAGGCTGCTGTAACACCCATTCTCAAAAAGCCTTCCCTAGACAATGAGGGTGCGCAAAACTATTCGCCCTGTGTTAAATATTAGCTGCGTGTCAAGTTCATGAGAAAAATCGTGAGTGCCCAGATAAAGGTCATTCCATGTCTCAAATGACATTTCTTAAATGAGAGTTTCAGTCAGCTTACAACGAACGACACAGCACTGAAACGGCACCTCTGTGGAGTGTCAAGACCGATATCCTCAAGGCAATTCACAACAGTAATGACCGTTGCTATTGTGCTGTTAGATCTTTCTGCAGCTTTGGATACTGTGATCATGCCATTCTTTTTGATAGGTTACGTTATACTTTCAAAAATTCAAGAGTACTGCCTTACAGTTGATTCGGTCTTACCTGCAGAAACGCTCTTTTCGTGTGCGTATTGGGGGAGGATGCAATTTAAACAAGCATAATCTCCCTTTCGGTCTTACTAAGGGTTCTGTGGTCGGGCTATCTTTTTAATAATGTAACATAATGTATCGCATCAATCATCCAGGAAGCACACTATTGTTACACATTGTATGCGGATTTGATGTACAGCTACTATTTGACAGTGATCCGAAGATTGATGGTGTGGATGCCAAAAACATGCTGTCAAAAGACTCATCTCTTTGTATTGATGAAATCAGTGAGTGGATGCGCTGGTAACAAACTCAAATTGAATGATGAAAAGACCCAGACAGAATTTTTCATCGCATGTTCATCTTATTACACAAACTCGCTCAAAGATATTACCATCCGGGTCGGGACAGTGGATGTTCGTTCCCCAGTCCTCGGCAATTAGAAACTTTGGTGTCGTGTTTGATCTGACAATGTCTATGACTGACATGGGAAAGGTCATCATAAGTCTGGTTAACTTTCACCTTAGCAATATTTACCGGATTTCCGCCGCTTTATTTCACATTTGAGAGGTCATCATCTCGTTCGTTCACTGATTTTATCTACGCATTTGACTATGCCAATCACTTTTGTATGGAAGTCGGCCAGATCGGAGTAAAACTTCAGATTTTGCAGAATAGAGCAGCCAGACTGGTGTTCAGATCCGATAGAAGGACACCAGCCCCACCACTACTTAACGAAGCTCCATTGGCTACCAATTAGTGAGCGCGTTTGTCTTTAAGCTATGCTTTCCATTACTTAAAAGGGCATTCCGGACAATTGGCCATCTACTTGATCCGAATACCTCTCTTTGTATATTCCTGGGAGGCCAGGATTGCGTTCTGCTGATGACAAGACGCTCCTCACTGCTTCCCGCACAAAAAGCGGTCAGGGGGGGGACAGGGCTTTCGGCAATGCGGCCCTAGCCTATGGAACTCTGCTATGCTAATCTCTGTTCGCCACTCCAAGTCCATGTTACTTTAAGAAAGCTCTAAAATTTCATCTATCTCCTAAGAGTTGATTGTGTGATAAAATGTGTTTTTTGTTATTGACTCAAATGATTATTTAATTATGCAGCTATGTTTTATAGGTTGATGTTAAGTACTATCTCATAGTAAATACAACGTATTGTAAAAGATGAAGCATGTTTTAGGCTAAATAGTAATTACTTCTATTTTGTTAAAGCGCTTTGACCTTTTTTGAGAAGGCGCTTATATAAATGCCGTGTATTGTTATTATTGCTTATGAAAATTAAGGGCTCATTTTGTGATGATAATTATTAAGGAAGGATTTTAAATGATGCACGCTATCTCTTCAATGTGTACAAAACATTAAAAAAGGTATTCAATTTCTCTTTTTGTTATGGAGTGTGATCGTCCAAACAGCGTCAATTTATCAATATTTATAGGCCTTGTTTTGTATCCTGCCGGGGATACCATGCTCACCCAGTATGCAGATAAAATCAGAAGCCTTAAAGATAAAAGTTGATATGAAAATGATTTTAGAGTATGCTATTACAATAGGTATCAATGTAAAAGTATCTTATCCCATCTGAGGAATCAATCCTAGGTTTGCAGATTTCAAAGATGTACACCAAATTCATTTGATATGATAAAAAATGGTATTATGATGTCAATCATATAGCACCGTAAATTAGGCCATTATACCAGCCTTTCAATTGCTTGTATTGATCTTCATACATTGAAGAAAGGCATTCACAGATTCCTTACCATCAAACCACCTATGTTAACATGACTCACAACGTCTATACAGTGACTTGCTCTCACAATGCTCAGTCACTGCAAAATTAGATCATTTGTGCCCTAAAGAAAGCATATTGTAGTTCAAAATAGTTCATCTGCTTCAGATTGATGAGATAACGAGGAGTTCTATGAAGCACTCAAACATGCTAAAAACCCAAGAGCTTCCGGGGGCCCAGCCCCTGGACCCCCCTCCCATTCAGGGGCCCAAACGGGGCCCTGTACCCACACATTATTGCTCACGCTATGTGCTTAGGGCACCATTTAACATCTACTACCAAACTGTTCCAATGCTTGTAGTGATCTTCATTTATTGAGAAGAATGGCAATGTCCCAATATTCCTTACCAAAAAACCACTTCTTAGATGTTTTACATGACTAACAACGTAAAAGACATGGATATACAGTGACAGTGCTACGACATTGCTTCAGTCACTGAAAAAAAGAAGACATTGGCCTAAGGTAAAGCAATATCATAGTTAAAAATAATCACACTCCGTCAATATAATGAGATAACTAAGAGAGATCGTCTGAAGACACACAAAAATGATAAAACAAGAGCTTCAGGGGCTCACCACCCGCACACGGGGCCCTAAGTGGGGACCCTGTGCTCCACCCCATTTTGCTTCATTCTACCGCTCAGGCAACACTAAAACATCTTGTCTTGGGCGCTACATCCACTACCTATTGGACACTCAATCTGTGAAAATTATTAGGCAATATGCAGGACAAAGGCTCATGTGAAATGAATTTTTTCAATTGTATAACCGTACCTAGAGCACCGGACAAAAACACGCAGGGCTTTTGTGACCATAAACAATGACGAGTGTATGTGACTGGATCATTTTGGCTAAAAATGCAGATAGGAATAGGACCTTCCACACTATTAAAGCCCTCAATATCATTGATGTTATCATTTCTGACAGTTAAAGAATCTAGTAAAAAGAGTCATCAAAGGACATTTAAGTAGCCTATATTTGAAATTGTCTTTTAAAAAGATTGTAGTGCTCTCTCAAAAAAAGCTCTCACCCCCCCCCCCCCCCCCCCCCCTTGACTATTCAGGATCAATTAAGACATTTACTACTGCAATGTACCTAGAAATGATCTTCCAGAGGAGTTACACAATATTCTCCTTCAATGCACTTAAGGAGAGCTAAGGAAGCAATCACTCTCGCTGCCCTTAAAAGATGATGTCTAGGATATGACCAATTTATGAATTGTATTAAGTGAAGTATTCAAGGGGGGCCTTGAATTTTTTTTTTCTACTATTCAAGTGGGGGGACATGAAATGCAGAAACTGAGGACAGGCGGGGGGGGGGACTTGAAAAAAACCGCGTTAATTTTTTAAAAAAGACGGAAATTCCTCCATCACCCCCCCCGGCATAAAGGGGTACGTGGTAAGGAACCTCTCAGATTTTAAGGAACCGTGTGTGTTTGTTTGTTTGTGTGGGTGTGCGTGTGTAATGTGGTCCCGGCTTCCTGGTGGAAAACGCAATGCATTTCATTTATCAGTGCTTGCCAAGTACATATGGGGCATGGTGGGATATCAGTACGTAAAACAGGGGTTTTTTTTTTGTGCATAGAAGTATAATAGCGGGGTAGCCTCGCATGTTACGGTATCAACATAAAATTGCTAGAGAAAATTGTTCCAGACATTTCTAGTACGTCATACGCACTCGAGTATCTTAAAGTCGTCAAATTTATGGTTGCTATATCTACTGTGCGCTTTGCTTACGAGTATTCCCTAGTGACGCATCGATCATTTTACAATGGAATTCATAAAGAAAACCAAACCGTATTTAAGTATTTGCATCGCATCAGCTGATTTCCATAGCAATTCACTAAGCAACGAGGCGTAAAACAATGTATCCAAGTATACAATTTACGCCACTGTTGCTTATGATTTTCATTTTCTTCTTGTTAATGATATATGCTGACGAGGTGAGAAATGCTCTCAAATACCACGACCGTTTAGAACGAGAAAAATGTTAGCACAGACTTGGAGGGTTAAGATAATAATGCAAGTAAGCGAATTTCTATTGCCATGAATCTATCGGCACATATATAATGAAATATGATAAGGATAGGACTAGCCTGTGCATTCGACAGGATAATTTCGTCGCGACCGTATGGGTCAGGCAGGCAGGCAAGAGACCGGGGAGGCTCTAGTGCTGCCTGCACTGACCCATCCGGTCAAGTGCAATTATCCTGACGATGCACTGAGGCGTGGTCCTATCCGTCATATAGTTGAGAAACAATAGCATCCAAATCATTCATTACATAATAATTAACGGAATTTTCTAAATTTTGAGTAGTTTTAAAATAATGAAAAACACTTCTATACTCCAACATTGCTCCCCCAAAGTTATACCTATAAGACCTTGAGCAAATCATTGTTGATTAGTTGTTTTGAAAATGATCTGGAAGTGCGAGAAAAATCAGACTCTATAAGGAGCTTAGAGTGGCTAATCTTTCTCGCACCTCACTGGCCAGTTTCAAAACAAACCCATAGTGATGAAACGAGTCAATGAAATTGAAAGAAAGACTTTTCGACACGCCTTACTTTTCCAAAACAAACACATCAGTGACAGAGTTGCATATAAAGCATATGAATTTTCTTCTTCTACAATTACAATGCCCACTGTATTAGATGTAAAAGACCAAGAAGACATGTATGACAAAAACACATGACTGGATTTCTTGCATTGAAAACAATTATTTGTGAATTTTGATTTTGGGTTTCTTGAAGTACACTTACTTCTCATGGGCCTACTATTATATAGGCAAAATGATATAGTCCATTTTCTCTACCTCCGTGCAATGATATTACCTTGACGCAGCTTA
>JAMKCH010052675.1:0-15898 GCA_023653785.1 Ophioderma brevispina
CTGCCACAAAAAGGTACCAAAACACGAATTTAGAAGAATACCAACAATACCTTTTGACAATCACACAAACTCATCAAAGGCACCACTTTCTTACAAAATACAATCTTACAACTCTGTAATTACTGAAATTATTTAGCTTACAGCAACGATCGAGAACATCAGCTTCGCCATCGCCCACTTATTTTTGAGGTCAGAATGGCAATCTTGTCTTGTAAATGCCGAGGGTTCGCTATTTCCGGAATTAGTGTCAATTCATAACTCTCGGGCAAAGTACAGGGATGGTCAAGGTGATTCCAAGTGAATGCTAGACCCTTCATCCCCTACAATTTCACTCCCCGGGACATTTCATCCCCGTTACATTCTCCCTGCGACGATTCATCCCCGCGACATTTCGTCCCCTAAAATTAAATTGATTGTTTTCGTTTTTTTAATGTAACAAAGTGATTAAAACCAGCGAATTAGGAATAATATAAATTTAATTATCTAGAAACGTCCCTGCGGTACCGTTAAAAGTAGGCATATTGCGGAATGTCGCAAGTCGACCGCCGGTTCCATCGGCCACTCAATGACGTGACTTATTCTCAGTAATACAAAGTTACCACATACAATGTATGCGCCACTTTTGTGTTTTATGAACTAATCCTAATATAAATTGCCTTAAACTTAGATTTAACATTTGTCAGATGCTTCATCGCCGGCCTTTGCTGCGAATCGCGGTGCAAAATTCTGCACCCTGTATCTTTGTATATGCACTAGCTGGGAGATATTGTTGAATGCTGCACTTGTTATGACTTGACTTACACTCTTTTACTTAAGTCTTATTCTCAGTAATACAATAACACATACAATGTATGCTGCCACTTTTTTTATGAATAATCACTATATACATTACTTTAAACTCGATTTAACAATTGTAAAGTTGCTTCTCGCCGGCTTTTGCCCCCTTTTTGGCGTCGCGTGCAAAATTCCTTGTTTATCTGTTGTTCTTTTATGTCTCTTATTAAATTATGTCTTCAAAACTTTCGATGGCATAACGGGCACACTCGGGTTTTAGCAGTGTCTCATCCCACGTCCTTGTAAAGTAATAAACATTCATCAATATTTTCTACCCCTTAATATAATAACTATATACTTACCAATTTACACTATAACTTTGCAATTAATTTTTTTCTATACACGGTTTGGAATGTATGATGCCTTGTGTGAGGTATTTTTAATCCTCTCTGTTTTATAGATACCAAATGTTGGGTTCTAATTCTCTGCATGTAGTAAACTTTTGCTCAAAAGTACTATTTTGCTTGTCTCCCGCCGTGAATTGCACTTTGCATAATATCAAATTCCCGGGGTGCGGTACCCCCATATACGGGGTGATCCGCTCCAGTCATATTTATTCCTTTGGGGGAAGTAACGCTGAACAACAATTGGGTAGAACCATTGAAAAACATCGGGTTTTTGACATTAACCTGTCATTTAACTAACACTTAACTGCATAAGGGTTTGCACTTCCGTTTAGTGCACACGGGGGTTCCCTAGGACCCCCCCTAATATAACACTTTCCATAAAGGATTTTTTTAGATGAAATTCACCAAGAAAATGTTTGAAGGCTTCAAAGACATCAACAAAACAGAAATAAAAACGTAAGAAGTTGTTCAGTAAGAAATTTAGGGGCAAAACATGCTTTAATGGTGCGTCAAATGTGCGAAAAAAGACCACTAATTGTTTCTGCATTTTCTACGGACAATTGCTTCACCTAGACGAGTGCGGATTGCTTTAATTGGTGAAGAATGAACTATCTTTAACCATATAAGCACCAACATAAATGTCTCATGCCTTTATATTTTTTTTAAGGTTACTTGTATAATTTACCATAGGTTCCTACAGTAAACCGTACAGATGTATTAAAATATTATGGCTCCATTGGCCTACTAACTTTTATTTAATTATTTATTTACTTTGTTTATGTCACTAGTGTATGCTTTGAAACAGAATCACAGTCAAACTCTAACTTAATATTTTTTATTTTTGTCATGGGTAACTTCCGTTGATGGCATAAGGGGGCTCCCTAGGGACCCATGCTAATTAACGCAAACGCCGCGATGGTTTGGTTTTTTTTGTCACCATGCAAGCGCAACTATAAGTAGACAAATATTGAAAACTTGAGTTTCTTTCATCAAGTGTCTTTATGTCTATTTTCCGAAAACTCTTTTTTTTTTTTTTTTTTTTTTCATATATACTTCGCCTCTTCTGCATGACTTGGGTGATACAAGGAGAATGTTTAACTTGCGGATGACACATTAATTGTGGTACTTGCAAACAATTTATTACATTTATTTTCATTTTCATTTTCCAGTGTACGTTTTCCATACCCTTTCTGTAAAAATAAAGTCTTATAGTGAATTTAGTTGTAGACTATTTAATAATAGTAATTTAGTCTCTGTATTGTAATTTTGTTGCAATAATCGAAAAGAAAATATCCATTATTTCCTTTGCGATTCATTATTTTATTTACAAATACATTTGATTTTGATTATATAATCACATGTTCATATCATTATTATGTCTGTGGTATAAGTGATCTTTGATCATGCTTCTTAATTGGTACTCAGCTATGCGATCTTTTGGTTTGTTTATGACCTCTTAAGATTAGTGTTACTATAGTCCTAATTCACAATGCTATATGCGTTTTTATTTCATCCGCGTTTCATGTTTTAATTTATTGTAAATATATTCCATTGATATTATTACTAAATTCTAATTCTAATGCCATTATATACATTGCAAAAAAATATTCTCTGGTTAAACATGATCAGAGGACATACTGCGAAAATAACGAATGACTCACAGATTGCGTGAAGTGGTAATTTTGTAATTGGGACATCACTTTAAAAGATGAGTTTACAAAGAAAATTGGTAAAAATTAAAATATAATTGATTGCACCACTAGTGATGTCGGGCCGTTCATACATTTCAACCTTGCATTCAGTCCCATTTTCGCTAATTATTAAGGATAGCCGAAATAAACCAAATTGAAAAAAAAAGAAAAGGTGACTTACGTGTTAAATAGCTCTGATACTATTTGATCGAAAGCTTCAACCCGCTCACAATCAGAACATACCATCTTTGGAATTTTTCACCAGTCATTGTAGAACTGTCGACCTTTAAGTTTCCACGGTATATCTTATTATATATTATTTTTTATAATATATTATCTATACCGTAATAGTCTTTCAATGTAGTCGCTGAGAAAAATGTTTTGCATTGTCAAATCGGTTCACTCTATATGACACTATCATACGATGTACAATGAAGCGGAATATATTCGTATCGCATTGTCATTGTGTGTGTTAGATGTAGACCTAATAACTTTTTTTCAGTTTAGAAGTAAATATGATGGAAGAATCTGAAGAAATATGACAGAAGAATCTGTGATATTATCAGCTTGACAAATACATACCATATCAAAATATACTGAACACAAAAAGAAAGTTATACAAGTTTCTTTTTGTATTCAGTTTCCTTATAATCTTTAATACCCATTAAAAATTGATTAAAATTTTTATATTTTCAATTTATACATTCATTTAAAATTAATAAATTCTTATTCATAAATTTATATTTATAAATTTATTTATGCAGACATCTATATCTAATCTGAACACAAAAACAAACTTATATCTTATATTAGTTTCTTTTTTGTGTTCAGTATTTTTGTGCTCGGCTTAGATCCAAACGGTGCATTTCCAGAAATTTTGTGTCTTTGATTAATAAGTCTTTTCAACAATGCTTTATTGGAACAAAACGGTAATATTTTGATAGGAGCCGTTGAGCTGCATTTGGACATATATAGTTTGCCATGCTTTCCGTTTTCTTTTCTATGTCTATGAGATATTTGCCTTCAAACATCGAAAAATAGGAGAAAATTGATGTCCGAAACACAACATCTAAATTATAAAAAAAAAAAATTAAAAAAATAGTTAGCAGCTTGAATTCTTCTTGTTGCAAAACATGTGTAGAATTATGTAATGATGTTTTTTTTCCTTTTATATTTTTGAAATACAAAGATAATGTCCGTGAAAACCTTGTTAATTACGTTATCCTTCACAAAGCAGTTCCTGAATTTGGTAAAACTTCTACTAAGATATTGATTGTGCATCTTATTTCAAGGTAAACATAATGCGGCAGTTGGTAATAGTGTTGTCATCAGCTCACAATGACTATTAAAAAGTCTAAGAAATGTTGAACTTTGTAAAAAAATGCGACCTTTTCAAGGAAGTGTATTACGTTATCCACATTTCTCAGCAACCAAACAAGCTATTTAATTATTGATCAAGAGTGGCATAGATACTTATTTTCCGACCACAAAAATTATATAAACTTTCAATCAGATACATCTTAGTCAATGGGAGATGTGAAAAATGGTAAAAAATGTTTACTACGTTATTGTGTGTTACGTTATCGTTTATTACGTTGAATGCGTTTTAGTTTACACCAACTATAATTTGGCCATAGAATGATATGGAGTCAATTAAATCTGATAATGTCATCAGTTGGCATATTTATTATTTTTGTTGATTTAAAATTTTGATAACGTAATAAACCCTATTCTTTTGCTGTACAAAATGTTTGTGTGCATACTGTGCAGAAACGTAAGAAGTTTTGTTGGCAATATTATTTTTCCCGTAATAGGTATTGAATACTTAAATGTTTAAAACATAAAAAACATACAATTTTGAGACATTTTTTTTTGGTGTGTCTTACCTCCAAAATGCACCGTTTTCATGAAAATCGACCATTGTATATACAATACAGAAGAAGGCACCGTTTAACCATCAATCGGACCTGATTGTTCACTATATATTACCATCAAACCGGACCTTTGAGGCTATACTAAATCCAACTAATAAAAGTAACAAAAACTAAAATAAAAACAAAATCCAACACAAAAACAAGCAAAAACAACAGAATGAAAAAGAAAAAAAAAGAGATGTGTGCCGATCTTTTTAAAATATCAATTCTGACTTTTGAAACCTAAGTTGTGCTTTTTTGTTTTTTTTTTTTTTGATTGTATTTGTCACGGGGAAAAAAAACAAATTAAAAACTGATTTGCAGCCAACAATGTGAAGGAAAATGAAAAAAGAAGAGGGGGGTGTGGTTTTTCACAATTGTGCTCTTAACACATTACCCCCCCCAAAAATATATTTCACTTAACTGTCGTCAATCAATTTGACCAATATATTAATTTGTCAAAAATGAACTTTATTAGTATCTTTTACTATACGAATCATATTGTATTTGGTTATATATTCATCTTGAAATAGTTTTACGGTTTGCCAGGAGGCACACATTGGGACATGATGTTCTTTCGTTAAGTTAACTGAAATTCTTATTGGGAAACAAAATAACTATATATTCATGGTCGTAAATCCAGTTTAACCAATATATTGTTTGTGTCAAATGAATTTTTATGCATATGAATATGTTTGTATTCAGGTATTTGTTAGCATTTATCTAAAGGTGACACGGTCTGCCAGGGAGGTTGACATGATGTTCTGTGTGTTGCTCTGTTCAGATTTCATTTGATCGTGCAAGCCATGCGACGTCAGCATATTCGATTAATGCCCGCATGCTATGACGATGTATGGGTGTGATATGTGAGTTGTTTGTGTGATATGAGTTTAAGCGAGGTGTGTTTGAGTGGATTGTGAGTTGTTGTTGAAGTTTATAACCACTTTTTGAGTGTGTTGGTTTGTATAGTTTTTTCTATGTATCCTTTTTATAGGGGGTGCATCATTTAACAGGCATTTTTGCTTCTGTGGTACCTCTCATCTTTTGTGTGTTATATTTTTGTTTGTTATTCTCTTGCTGGAAAATAAACTTGATTATTGATTGATTGAATTGATTGATATTATAGTTTCTTTCAACTTTTCTTACTAATTTCTTCCGATTGTTGAGGCTGAAAACAATGACCTAAGTTATATTGAACTTTTGTTTTCAAGGATGAATGATGAAATTCACTGGGGGGAAAAATAACATGGTGTCTTCTATATAGTCCGGACTAACGGAAATTATAACAAACGCTACAATTTAAGTAATAAAATGGGACAACTTAAAAAACACGGGGTATATGTAAACGAACAAAAAAAAGTCGAGTACCCCGCTAACACAAGGAAATTATGATGGAAAAATCTTTTTTTGTAATTAAGAGTCTTTCTGCCATGGTAAATATTTCGTATTTTCATAGTCTGTGAATGCATGGAAAAGGGACAACAAGGCAAAAAAAATACAACAAAAAAAAACTCCACCGTCGGCTCCTCGCAGGCTCTCTCAAAACAACATATCCCGCCTCGCACCACCTACACAGAGGTCAGAGGTTTTTTATACAGGCTTTATACGGTGTACTGTAAACAAACACACACAGAGGCCGAGCAACAATTTCCTATTGCACGGTTACATACCAAAATAACATCGCACACCATTCGCTCACTAGCCATGACTTCCCCAGACACTGCAGTACATGACAATCACTAACACAGCACAACATCAACACCAGCCACATCACTTCGTCCGAGGTGCTCTGACTAGGACACTCCATATTGGGTGGTCGTGGTAAAAAACTAGGTAGAGAAGAAGTTTTATGCTATCTGCAGGGCCATCCGAATTTTAAAACTGACATTTAACTCACCTTGACTTACAAATCATACTAATGTCACTGATCTTATTTCTAAACGGAGGGCATTAAGTCCGTGTACTTAGCGAGGATGTTTGGCAATCAATAACTGGTTTGCAAATGAAAGAAAAATTTTGAATGACACTAAAGTATACTTAAAATTTGCGTTATTAAAATTCACATCAAAAAAACTTGCCAGAAACATTTACTATACCTCGAATTGCTTTTTTTTGGTCCCTATATTATTATCTGCTAATAACCACCCACGGAGTCGGGATATACCAATTGGACGTCGCGTAAGTGAAAGGTATTTTAAAACTTTTTTCCGACAGGTTTTCCGTCGGAAGGAAAAACCCCGCGATATTTATTCCTATGTTACTCTGTTCGTAGCCCCGGGACTTCGCCAGGGTACGACGTGTCGAGCTACATCACTCTTTGCTATAGCCCAGTGCATTCAATTGTAACAGCTTTGTAAATGCAACGATCCAATCAGCGTATAGCATATACGGGGATGAAGTGTCTTAGGGCGGGGAGTGGGGATGATGAAAGTGTACGGGGATGAAGGGTCTCGGGGAAGAATCGTCGCGGGGATGAAAGGTCTCGGGATGAATGTCGCGGGGATGAAATGTCTCGGGGATAGTGAATGAATTGTACGGGGATTGAAATGTTCTGGTTTCCATCCAAGTCATTTAGGTAAAAATATTTGGCAAAAGTCGATGTATTTTCAAAGATTTCATCTGGTCTGTTTTATGTGACAGCCTTTTGATCTTGGTGATGATGACAGCGGCTAGCATGGATCCGTGGACCTAGCCTCCGAGCGCTAAGAGCGAGGAAATTACACAAAATATAACTATAGGCGACGAAAAAAGAAATCTTTCTTTTACGGGCGCACGACTTTAAGAGGGTCGGTTGGTCGGACATTTTTACTTTATTATTTTTTTTTTACGACAAAATCTCCAAAATCCGAAACAAAATCCCCAAATTAAAACATAACATTAAAAAATAATTATAATAAAATAAACTACAAATAACAAAAATAAAAATGAACAAAAATTTCTGTGGTTCGCTCGCATTTTGAAAGGGTTTAGACAAGTTTTTCCTGGCAAAAAACAAGGCAATTAACATGATTTTCGAAAACTAAAAAAGGAAAACCTAAAAAAATCAAAAAACAACAAATTTTCGGTCGATCGGGCCCGTAAAACAGGGGGTGTCCTTGTTTCGTCGCATCATGGTGAGGTTTCATACTCATGGAATTAAGAGGAAGCCAGAAGTGAATCGCCGTTTGTATTATGGAATAGGTCAAAGCCGTAACCGATTTCTCTCACACATAGCGTGCCGTGTGGTCGTGTGCGCAGCACTCGCGCGTCGCACTGTTGGTGCCGCAAGCACACGCATATTAAAATCTGTGCGTCACGGTTTAGTATCAGTGTCGCATTTCCCCAGTGTTCCATTGTTCGATACGGCCGATCTTTCTGCAATAATTATTTGCGAAAATCGATGGAAGAAACCCATGCATCTAAAAAGATTCCTGCATCCTAAGGCACCAAAAAAGTCTCTCCCGAGGACCCCTGTAAATTTTACTTAGGAAAAGAGATTAATTGAGTCCGGTGAGTGATAGTGATAGCATGTGGCCATCAGTTGTTATTGTGTTTTCAACTCGCTAAAGTATGACGAACGTGAAATACCGCGTGGCCTCTGAATAGCATAAGGATTTCAAATACGCGATACCTTAACACCAATATGGTGGTGCCAAAACTATGATAATAAATGCGTTATGTTCCTTAAATACTTTGGGACTTCGATTTTGGTACGCTGTTCGGAGAATTTTGGGGGTCTGGGTTATATTTACGTCGAAGGAAGTGCACACTGAACATTCAGCAAAATAACCCGAGTGTGTTACAAGCCCCCAAGAAATTAGCAAATGATTAGTGTCCCCGCGAACGAGTTCGGAACGGGGATATGAAATAGCAGCGTCCGTCCGTTCGTCCGTCCGTCCGTCTGTGGACAAAAATGTTAACCATGGTTGTATACCATTATCTGGAGTTTCTTAAGGGCGACAATGATGTAACTTGATGTAACGAAGCGGGTGATGGTTCTCGACTGATTAGAATTGTGGCCGTTAAAATATGATAATTAAGGATCTAATTTGAATAATTATGAGACTTTTCCTGCAAGGCCTTGTTTAAAGTTTTCTGGAGTTCCGTCGGGCGTATAATGATGTTTGTAACTTGGTGATTGAAAGAAGCGGACTGAAGAGTTCTGGAGCCTATTAGATTTTGGGCGTATTCGGGGCATATTGAGTATGCACATGAGCTAATAATATGCAAAAAATAAGCGTAATTGCCTATATTTTGGAAATGGTACATTGGGATACTCAAAATTCCTCGCGCATGAAAGCTTTCATGGGCCACATCTTTTTGCCAATTTTGATAAAGTATGTGATATATGCGGCTTAGCTTAGTATGCAAATGAGCTAATTAATATGCGTAATTGCTCTATCTTGAAAACGTACATCGGTAGGCAAATTCCTTCGCTACATGAGACTACTATGATATGGCGAGGAGGGTGAGAGGTGTTGGGGAGGGGTTGGGTGTTGGGGAGGGGTGGGCTGTGTTGGGGAGGGGGTTGGGTGTTGGGGAGGGGGTTGGGTGTGGAGAGGGAAGTGGGGGTGTGGGGAGGGGGTGGGGTGTTGGTGTGGTGTTGAAGGGGTCAGTGGGGGGGGGGGGGGGGGGTGGTGAGAGGAGGGGGGGTGGGCGCGGGGGGCGTGGGCGACGGGAGGGGGGGGGGGGAGGGGGGGGGGGGATGGGAGGGGTGTGGGGGGAAGGGGGGGGGGGGGGTGGAATGGGGTGGCTCCGGTGGGGTGCAGGGGTGGGGGGGAGGGGACTGATTGGGCAGGGTTGAGGGGGGGTGGGTAGGGGGAATGGGGAGGGTGGCGGAGGGTTGTGGGGGAAAGGGGAAGGTAGAAGTGGGGGAGAGGGGGGTAGGGGGGGTAGTGGTAGCGGGGATGGGGTGTTAAGGAGGGACGGGGGTGGGGTTTTGAGGGGGTGTGGAGGGGGTGTTGGGATGAGGGGGGGATGTTGGGAGTTGTGGGGTGTTGGGGAGGGCACATGGGGTTTGGGCGGGGTGTTGGGGAGGGGGTGGAGTTGTGGGGTGTTGCGGGGTATTGGGGGGAGGGGGTAATTGTAAGGTGTGGAAGTTGCATTTATCACATGGTAGGGATCGCAAACATTCGGCGGGGACATATTTTAGCATCGTGTAATCCGAGTTCGCCTTGTTTCACTTTGAGTAGGATAATTAAGTCATAAATAGCACATAAAAAATATTGTAAATTACAATAGAGATATACATGGTTTGTGTGCATAGCTGGCTGTTTGCCAAAACAATCGAAATAACAACAGAAAACAACCGGGAAGAAGCGTCTTAGAAACATTAGTGATTTCATTAGAAGTTGGCAAGGGGAAATTCTCGGTGAAGGAAGATGCGCCCTGCTGACATTGCACTGTTGGCTCATAGGTGATGGACATGAACTGATATAGACGGCGGCGCCCTATGTAATTCTACAGGCAGATTGCGTGTGCATGAGGGGTGATGGACTTATATGTAATGGGCTAGATTTAGCACTATGACTCATATAGAGAGGACTAGATCCTTCTAGAATTGTTTGAGAGGATTTATAGTAAAGCCCCTGGTGAGAGAAAAGATGAGTCAGAGGTGTAGTTATCACAACCATCATTCATCCAAGGAGAGTTTAATTACCATCGTGCTCCTAAGTTATTAGCAGGTGTCCAGTTGACAGTGACAGTAATCACACAGTCTAGTTACAAATCTTCCAGATAGGGCGTGTCAAGTAAGTCTCAGCTCCAGGCAGTTTCGTCGATTGTGTAGCCCGGGTTAGGTTTCCGTATTTCGTGGCTTCTGATTTAGCCAAGGATAATAAAACAGAGCTACAGCACTTTGGACTTTATATTAAGCGACATCCGAGATTGGGAGTCATTAGAGCTGTTTTCTTCAGTAAGGACAGTCGTCCGTGGACACGTCCCAAGATTGGAAAGTGAAGTTTTTGCGCTGGAATATTCGCCAGGAATCTTTGCACGGTTCTGATTTTTATATAATCCTGCTGCCAGCCCGCGTGCGGCACACACCAGGTAGTTAAGTTTTAGTTTATTATTAACAACTTAATTATAGAGAATCTTGATTATTGAATAAGCTAACTTCGATGGTTTTTAACGAGATGATTTTAAACTCCAATGTTAACATAAAGACTTTGTTTTAAAATTTGTATCACGTTCCACAGCTGTATGTCTGTTATTTCAGGAGTTTTTTGAATCCGTAGTTTTGAGGTTGGTTTTGGCTCTTGGGTCAAGGTGACGTAACAGTGTGTAATTTTCTTTCATAGTACAAGTGTTATGTTTCTTTTTCTTGTATATGATTATTTTAATGAATCTTCCCACAATTTATATTTAATTGCACGAAAAATCGATTCCCGTTAAAGGGGGGTTCATACTTCACTGATTCGGCAGAGTCTGCAGACACGCTGCTTTCGAACATGCTTTTTACGCAACGCGTATGTTCATGTCAGGAAGACTAGAGTCGACGACTCCTGTGTTGTTTTTTTTAGGCTTAATTTTCTATTGTATCAATGAAAACCGGCCACAAAAAGAGTCACAATCAAATCACAATACCCTTTTATAGCTAGCGGCTAACCATAGTCCAGCATCTTGCGAAGCGCAGTCCTCTTTTTCTTTTTTTTTTTAAACGAATGGGGTACCCGACCCCACAATCCAGAATACCCAATTGAAGTTGGTCAAGATACCATTAAATCTTAAAACAATTATAATAAGTAAAATCTCAAACACATTGCAGGGTGTCCCTGGCAAATTTCATGAGGTTAGACGATTGTCTACGTTGTGCCGCAATACATACCTCTGTACGGACACAAAGTTCAATTTTTTTAAGATTTTTTTTTATGTTTTCTTGGAAAAATCAAGTGGTCTTAGCATTGAGAGTTCATGGGAATTTAAAATAAATTTCAAATAAGTGGTAGTGATTTGCATCAGTCAGTACATTTATAATGAATTAACAATACATTTACAAATATTAAGAAATAAATAGTTGCACTTTTAAAGATACAATGCATGAATATTGTAATGCTCTGAACTCAACACAAGAGAGGCGATCGGAATTTGAGCTATGAAACCCACCTCTAACATGATCTTGCAAGTATGTAGATTTCAATTCTTGTGCAGGAAGGACAAGGCGGCAACCAAAAAGGAGGAAAACAAGACCAAGACGAGACATTGTCATAATAATTGTTTAAAACTCAGAAGAGGGCAACCGTACTGAGTTAATAGTAAGTCCGGCATGAATTCATAAATGCAGACATTGAATGAAACGATTGTGTTTTAAATGCCGAGGGTTCGCTATTCCGGAATTAGAAAAATAACACTGTCAAAGGTCGTAACTCTTCGGGCAAAGTACAGGTGCAAAAAGGGTGATCCAAGTATTATGTAAAAATATTTGGAGTCGAGTATTTTTCAAAGATTCTCTGACGTCTGTTTTAGGTGAAGCCTTTTTGATCCTGGTGAAAAGCGCTAGCATGGATCCGTGACCTAGCCTCCGAGCGCTAAGAGCGAGGAAATTACACAAAATTAAGCTAAGGCGACAAAAAAAGCAATCTTTCTCTTTGACGGGCAGCACGACCTTCAAGTAGGGTCGGTCGGTACAATTTTTCTCTTTATTATTTTTTTTTCCGCAAAATCTCCAAAATCCGAAACATAATTCCCCAAAATTAAAACATAACATAAAAAAAATAATTAATAATTAAAATAAAATAACAATATAACAAAAAATATAAAATGAACAAAATTCTGCTGTTTCGCTCGCATTTTGAAAGGGTTAAACAAGTATTTTCTGGCAAAAAACAAGGCAATTTACATGATTTTAGAAAACTAAAAAAGAAAACCTACAAAAAAAAAATCAAAAACAAACAATTTTTCGGGTCGGTCGGGACAGTAAAACAGGGTTTCCTTTTGTCGTCGCTAATGGGGGGTTCATACTTCAGGGAATTAAGAGGAAGAAGTGAATCGCGTGTATTATGGAATAGTCCAAGCACCGTAACCGCTTTCTCTCACATTCAGAGCGCCGTGATCGTTGTTGCGCAACACTCGCGCGTCGTCACTGTTGGTGCGCAAGCACACGATATTAAAAATCTGTGCGTCACGCGTTATGTTATCAGTGTGCATTTCCCCAGTGTTCAGTTGTAGATCGGGCCGATCTTTCTGCAATATTATGACGAAACTCGATGGAAGGAAATATGCATCTGAAAAGATTCCTGCATTCCTAATGCACAAAAAGTCTACCAATGACCCGTTAATTTTACTTAGGAAAAGAGATATTTGAGTCCAAGTGATAGCAGTGGCATCAGTTGTTATTGTTGTTTTCACCGACTAAAGTATGACGAAACGTTAATAATACCGCGTGCTCATGATCTGTCATTAAGGATTTCCAAAATACGACGCTACGTAAAACCAATATGGCGGTGCACAAAACTATGATAATAAAGTGCGTATGATCATATAATACTTTTGGGAACTCACGATTGTGGTTACGCTGTTTCGGGAGAATCTTCGGGTCTGGGTTATATTTACGGGGGTCGAAGTGACTGACATTCAGCAAATAACCCTCAGTGTTGTTACAAGAGCCCCAAGCATTAGCAATGCTTTATTTCACTTTGAGTAGGAATTAAGTCATAATTACAACATAAAATATTGTCAAATTACAAATTGGATTTACCTGGTTTGTGTGCATAGCTGGTGTGGCAAAACAAATGAGAATAAAATAAACCCGGAGAAAGCGGTTAGAACCTTGGTGATTCATAGAAGGCACGTGAAAAGTCGGATGAAGGATAGATAATAATAATAATAATAGCAGAGATTTATATAGCGGCCTTAGCTTGGCCTCTAACGCTTTCACAAATGGTCGCTGATCACTGTGGCCCAACCATAACCATAACCATTAGCAATCATTTTCAAGGGATGCAGCATATCGGGATCAGCGCTTTCCCGTATCAGCAAACATACATCGAGATAACCATCGCACAACCATCGCAGCCGGGAACCAGCTCCCCAAATATCGCATGGTAAATCGAGACACCTAAGCGGTTAATTTTCTTGTCCAGGGGGAAATTACAAGTACAGCGGAATCTCCAGGGCTCGAACGCACGCCTATAACGCATGGATGAGCCTACACTGGGAGTCGAGCGCTTACCGATTGAGCTAATCTTGTCCGCTTATAATGGCGCCCTGCTTCATTGAACTGTTGTGCTCATAGGTGATGGACATTAACTGATATAGGCGGCGCCCTACTGTAAGCTCAGGCAGATAGTGCTGTGTCAGTGAGGGTGATGGATTATTATGTAATGGGCTAGATTTAGACATGACTCATACAGATAGGACTAGATCCTTCTAGAATTGTTTCAGAGGATATATAAAGGCCTGGTGAGAAAAGATGAGTCAGAGTATCACAACATCATTACTCCAAGGAGAGTTTAATACCATCGTGCTCCAAGTTATTAGCAGAGTGTCCAAGTTGACAGTGACAGTAATCACAGTCTAGTACAAATCTTCCATATAGTGGACATTGTCATAGTAGTCTCAGCTCCAGCAGTTTCGTCCGATTGTGTAGCCGGGTTCGGTTTCCGTATTTCGTGGCCTCTGAGTTATCCAAGGATAAACAAGCTACAGCACTTTTGGACTTTATATTAAGTCGACCTCCGAGCTTCGGGAGTCATTAGGAGCTGGTTTTCTTCAGTAAGGACAAGTCGTCCGTGGACACGTCCCACTATTGGAAAGTGAAGTTTTGCGCTGGAACATTCGCCAGGACTCTTTGCAAGTTCTGCATCTTTATAGTAATCCTGCTGCAGCCCGCGTCGCGGCACACACCAGGTAGTAAGTTTAGTAGTTTATTAATTAACAACTTAATTATAGATAAATCTTTGATTATTGATAGCTAATCGATGTTTTAACGAGATTGATTTAAACTCACAATTAAAATAAATACTTTTGTTTTAAAATTTGTAATCAAGTTCACAGTGTATTGTCTAGTTATTCAGGAGTTTGAATCCGTAGTTTTGAGGTGGTTTTGGCCTTGGTCAAGGTGACCGTAACAGTGTGTAATTTTTCTTTCAGTAGTACAAGTGTTATTTTTCTTTTTCTTGTATATTGATTATTTTAAATGAATCTTTCCCACAATTATAATTTAATTGGAAATCGATCCCGTTAAGGTGGGTTCATACTTCATGATTCGGCAGACGTCTGCAGACGCTAGCCTTTCGAACATGCTTTTTACGCAACGCGTATGTTCATGTCAGGAAGACTAGCGTCGACCGACGTGTTTAGGCTAATTTTCCTATTTGTATCAATGAAACAGTCACAAATAGTCACAATCAATCACAATACCCCTATAGCTAGCGGCAGTCCCGCATTTGCGCAGCTAGTCCTCTTTTTCTTTTTTTTTAACGATGGGTACCCGACCAAAATCCAAGAATACCCAATTGAAGTTGGTAAAGATACCATAAAATCTTAAACAATAAAGTAAAATCTCAAAACATTGAGGGTTTCCCTGGCAAATTTCATGAGGTTAGACGATTGTCTACCTTTGTCCGCAATTACCTACCTCTGTCCAGACAAAGTTCAATTTTTAAGATTTTATTTTATGTTTTCTTGGAAAAATTCACTTGTCTTAGATTTTAAGATTTCCTGGGAATTTAAAATAAATTCAAATAAGTTTTATTAGCATTTGCATTCAGTCAGTACATTTCATAATGATATACAATACATTTACAAATATTTAAGAAATAAATAGTTGCACTTTTAAAGAATACAATGCATAGAATATTGTAATGGCATGAACTCAAACACAAGAGAGGCGATAGGACTTTGAGCATGAACCCACCTCAAATGATGCAATATTTAAGATTTCAATTATTGTGCAGGACAGGACAAGGCAACCAAAAAGGAAAAGACAAGACGAGGACATTGTCAATAATAATTGTTTTAACAATATCAGAGGCAAGATAATATGATTTCTATATAGTAAGTCAGTCATGAATTCATGAATGAGACATTGAAAACGTTAGTTTTTATCACCAATCGATAGATACGATTTAATCCGTTACTTAAAATGACAGCAGGAGATTTTTTTAGAATACGAATTTCTCAAAAATTGCACTTG
>JAMKCH010052676.1:0-69463 GCA_023653785.1 Ophioderma brevispina
AGAATATCAGCACAGTGTCTTTATTGCCTTGATTACCAAGTATTCTAATCAACAGGGCCGTTCCAAGAAGGTGGATGTGGGGCTGTGAGCCCCCCCCCCCCCTTACAGATTCGTCGCAAAATTGATTTGTCCGCAAAATTGGTGGATTAATGTAAGTTAGATGAGGTTGAATTTTTAATGAAATAAAAAATAATATTTGTTGCTAATGATGGACGCAAACTATAACAGTTCATTCTAAGATTTACACATTTGAATATTTTAGATATTTACATGCGAAACTAGTGATCTATGGGCCGAATTTACATAATGCAAACGTAAACATGTATCGAAAGGTAATTAAAAAAACTTATAAGAAAGCTTTATGGATGACATAATCTGTCAATGAAATCAAAACTAGATAAATGATCTTTAAAATTTCACCACACATAGCAGATATGACCAATCCGACTAAAAATCACTGACCATCCAGGATTTAAAACCAGGCCCTTCCGATCACCGGGTAGATGGTTTACCAAATGAGATATTATAATAGGTGTGCTTTTCCCATCTTTATATATCCAATAGGACTAAATTAGGTATTTCCATACTGATTTAAACATAATTTAATCTTAAAAAGCCTACGGATGACATGACATAAATATCGATAAGATAATCCAAACACAAGATAATCAAGTGATCGTAAACTTCATCCCACATACCAGAAATGACAATCAGAAAAAAATCACTAACATCCAGGGTTTGAACGGGCACCTTGGGACTCACCGAATAAGTCTGTACGAAATGAGTCTGAATATATTAATATCTGTGATTTTCCCATCTTGTCACTTATACCACCAAAACAATTATCGGACTTTTGGGTCACAGTTATGATCGAAAAAAAGCCGAGATACTTTTTTGTTCAACTTATATCGTTAGACCCGTTATAGACCGGGGAGCTAGCCACACATTGTAACCCAATTCAAGTACAAAAGGTTGAGTAATTAAAAGTGACAGACTGACCGGAACCCATGAGGAACGTGTTCTAAGTGCCGCAGTGGTTGCCTTAAGGAGAGGGGGCCAAAACAATAGTTTGTACAGGGGGCAAAGTGTTTTAAATTGATCCACTTCATGTTGAAAAAGCACACCTGTTATGGTCTAACCATAAGGGATCAGGAAAGGTATAGTGTGTAATATATATGTGTACCGCCTAAAGTTTCGAGATTCTAGGCTAAAAACAGCAAAAATCAATAATAAGGTCAATTTCAGTGTGTACAGGGGGCAAATTTTTAAAGTTGCCACGATTGGAATAAAAAATGGTGCAAATTATTGGTGGAGTTCATAGGATTAAACTAAGGATAGTTTTGACTGCTTAAATGCCTTAGTTTCCGATGTAGGCGGGCACAGAAGGTAAAGTCACATTGCATTCAATGGGGCTTGATCTTTTACACCCCTACTTTCTAAGCAAGCATTGAGGGAAACTACAAAACTATCTGTAATTTTATCACTATGAGCTCCACAAAAATTTGCACATTTTTATCCAAATCGGAGCAATTTTAAAATTTGACGCCTGCACAACTGAAAAATTGGGGGGGACCCTTTAAAATTGATTTTTGATGTTTTGATCATATAACTTTTTAAAATTAGGCGTAAATATTTACAAACTATACCTTCTTTCTGAATCCTTATGATTAGACACCATAACATGGTGTGCTTTTCAACATGTGGATCAATTTAAAAATTTGACCCCTGTACACAAAATTGTTTTGGCCCCCTTCATTTAAGGCACCACTGCGGCACTTACAGATCACGTTTTAGGAGTTCGTCAGTCTGTCAGCATATTTAATCACTCAACCTTGTACTTGAGATGTGTTACAAATGTGTGATAGATCCGGGTTAGTAGAGTTGAACTCAGATATTACACAAAGAGTGGATTCCACATCGGAATCCAGGCATTGTATAGCAGTGTTGCACCAGTTTGTGTTGCCACAGTAGAGCATTTTTTAAAGCGTTAAACCACAAGTATTGCTCACAAAAATGACCCACATTACTCTTTGTTCAACATAAATATACTCTTTTTTACCCCAAAAAATATTGAGCCAACTGATTCCTTAGAATTCTAAGCTGGATACTACGCCTAGATGATCCATCAGATCCTAGGACTAATGCGTTAAAAAGTTCCTCGTCCCAAATCTAGTTAGCCACCAGAGATCCTTCGTTTCATCATACCCAATTGGGAGTGCTCTTCCAAAATTACTGAAGACGCGTGGGCTTGTTTAAACAAAGGAGGTCAATCGCTTCTTGGTACCAAACGATCAACACTACCCTAATTGGATTGTGCTACCCTAATTGGATTGTTGCGGTTCATGCCCTGATATGTTTTTGACATATGAAAATAGATTGATGCTTAATGTTGGAACGAAGATAGATAGCTGGAGATAAGAGATATATCTTGTAGCTTTGTAAGGTTTAAACAGAAGTCACGTGTCCCACAATAAGGCCACTGTGACCAAACAATGACAACCTCTATTATCAGGCCTAATGGACAACAAAGAATCTACACTTAAGTGACCAGGGTGCTTTTTCTATGGACCCATTCTTTCGCAAATATCTGATTTTGGTGGATTTTGTTTGTAACCTTTGGGCTCATTGGCATTTTTCGTCTTTGCTTAAGTCAATCTTAGCAAATTTTTGGAAGAGCGCCCCCAATTTTCCAAAATTTGATATGTGGCACAGTTACGCTTTGTAATTGTCTAGGAGAAACTATAACCTGGAAACGCGAATGCTAAAAAATGCGTATTTAATCACACAAT
Organism: Ophioderma brevispina; assembly: GCA_023653785.1. NCBI lineage: Eukaryota > Metazoa > Echinodermata > Ophiuroidea > Amphilepidida > Ophiodermatidae > Ophioderma > Ophioderma brevispina. The sequence goes on from JAMKCH010052676.1 coordinate 2,790, forward strand.
AATCGATTTTGTAATTAGAATTGGGATCCAGATTGGACTTACGGCAGAACTGGAAATGCTACGTTATGTCGCCATGATGAAATAGTGCCACCTCTAGAAAAATAACCTATAATTGATATGTGCCTGAACTATTTAAAACAACTAATGGAGAGAGTAGGCATGTACATCGCGCTATTTCCAGGCTATTTCACAGGGGAAGGGCCGTTCAGCAACCCGGTGAAGTAATTATCGGGGATCCCCGCTAATAATTATTCTAGGACAAAATTCCTGCGTTTGTGACACATAGACATTTCAGCTTACCATTCATAGTATAGTTTACTAGCCAGTTACCAATGCAAACGGGTAAAATGCTCCAAATTTTTGAAAAAATTGGGGCGCTCTTCAAAAAAAAATGTGGATAATATTGCTTTAAGTTTTGCTTGTTTGAAAACAATGATCTCTCCTAATTCATTAAATTGTTATATGGCTGATTTGTTAGGACCATTCCGAAAGTGGTCATATTACAAAAAAGATTCCTCCGGGAAGGTGGTTTTCTTTCTAGCAATCCCTTTGCTCAACTTCCGCAACCTTGCCCGCACCCTGATGTTAATGGTTAAATTAACTTGTTTCAAGCTAAAGCAATAATGGCACATTGAAGGAGCGCCCCCAATTTTCAAAATTTGATATTTTGGCACGTTACGTGGTGTTTTCTAGGAAACTATACTGCGAACGAGCAATGACCCTAAAAAAATGCTGTATCATAAATTAAGCAATTTTGTAAGTAATTAGAATTTGGATCCCAGATTGGACGTAATGGCAGAAGGCTGGGAAATGCTAGTTAGGGTCCGCCGATGATGTGAAATAGGGCCACTCGACGGAAAAAGAAAATAACCTCTAACTTGAATTGCCCGATGTGTGAACCAATAAAACAAACAATGGAATGGCGTAGACAAGTATAGAGCGCGCTATTTCCCAGGCTATTTCAAATGGGAAGCCGTTCCAAGCAGCCCCGTATTATTAGCGGGGATCCCAATAATAATTATTCTAATTACCAAAAATTCCTTCGTTTGTGAGACAAGGACATTTTCGAGCTGAACCATTACAGTATGGTTTACAGCCAGTTCCATGCAATCGTGTAAAAAATCTTAATTTTTCTTGAAAATTGGGGGCGTCTTAAAAAAAGTGCTAATATGTGCTTTAATTAGTTTGATGCGCAGTTCGTTCTATTAGTTTGCGGTATTTTCAAATAACAGTTAATATTAAAAAATTGTAGCTACTCATTACTTCTGATTTAGAGATAAACCTCTTTTAAGCCTCATATTGACGGCCGGCAACCATCATAAAATAAGTTAATTATCAGATCGAACCAAGGAAGCAACGAAAGAAACAGGGTATCTTCATTCGCCAGAAGGTTGTCAGGGGGGCCGTCCCATGTTTCAACTATCCTCCTTAACGTTCGAACAATGATCCAAAAAACATCAGAATCCAGGATGGTTGCAACTCGATGCTATAAAATTGGGAAAGTAATTTCAAGTGAAATTTGGTAATGGGAGACTTTAATGTACCTTTACGGTTTCTTCTAAATATTGTTTACTCTGATCAATATTTGGGATATTCCTCTTTTCTATTTTACAACAAGCTTACCGCAATTGTCAGCACAGTTTTGTCGGCAAAAAAGCTATCGCCACGACTTGAAGAATTTTGTCGTGAATAGTTAATCAATACAAACTAAAAATAAAAGAAACTGTCCTAAAGTTTGCCATGTTCTACGCGCTCGTGACACTCTATTTCACTGCCAAATAGGGCCCAACAACTGCGGATCTGCTCGTAATAAACCGGTGTCAAGAAAATTGAGTGTCCCCTATGAGGAGGGTCTAAAGCTACCATAGCAACATGTAACGGAAAAAACCGTGACCGGTTACGAGGGCACACTCTGCTCCGGTACAGTGCATGAAACAAACCCCGATTGCATACAGCCACTCAATGGCGAACACAATAGACAGATGGGTGGTGGTAGGACAATCAGTCACCGGACCCTGTAGTTTTGACAACGGGCCCCATATAAAGTCTTCTAAATATTCAACTAAGGCTAAAAACAAAGTTGCTTCTAGTTGTTTCCTCCATCCTATTTAAAGTCAAATAGGGTGGTCTTTATTGTGGGAAACCTTCGCGAGTAACGTAAAATTATACTTATAGTCAGCGTAAGCCCCAAAGGACCGTTTATATATGACCTCCGGGTACAGGAATCTGCAGGAAATGTGATGGTTTCTAGGCATGCATATTGGCCCCTGTCGCATCTTGATGATGCCACTTCTCATCTGAGCATTTCGAAATACGAAAGGGCGTTAAATACACAATTCTAAATGTTTTGTATGAGAGTAAAAGGTGTATAGACATGTTCTAAGAATTAAAAGGGGTGGTAACATAGCTTCTCCTGTCCAAGGAAGTCGAGTCGCGCAATAAACAAAAACTGAAGTTTCAAAGATAGGGACTTAGCCACGCAAGCAACAAGAGGATCCTATTATAAAAAGTAAATAAAGAGTAGCAGTTTAAATACTTCAGTTCAGCCAAAGACACCGTGAAGACACTAAACCTCTATCCCGGACCTCTATGCACATAGTCATCTTACTCTACAAAATTAAATGTATTGGGAATAGAGCTATTTATAGTGCAGGACTGATTGCAATCTGTTAAATTGGACCCATTCAGCTTAGTACTAAAAAAAAGGCCTATTGAACAGATGAAGAGGAAAAAGGAAAAAGCCAACAAATCATTGACTTCCTTACCGTTTGTTGGTTAATTGGAGGCAGGGAGTGTGCTTCATCCATTTCCAGAATTACGAGATTTTCGTTAAAAAAGGAACGAGCCAGGCACAAAACAAACTGAAGTTGTCCTACAATAAAGTTCTCTCATCCCTCCGGAAACATGGATCTATAAAACACATGGTTTGGCCCAAACTGGATTAAAGGGATTTAGCAATGAAATCGCAAGGTTGCATGGGTTTGTTACCACAATTAAAGCACAAAAAATCAAGAAGAAAAACAATGGTGCAGGCAGGTTTCAATCAACAAAGTTGAAAGAATAAGTGATTAATAGTGCAAAACAAAAGCCCCCAAAAGCAACGACCCTGACAACTCGGCCGATGACGTAACAGAGGTAAGATATCGTGTTCTAGCAACACTGCCAACAGAGCCCAAGATGGAGGTTAAGCGCCAGTCATTTACACAAAAATGGGTTCCTGTTAAAATGTGGCTATCGGCATAAAGAGTACAGAATCACAATTATGTGATCTCATTATTTAAAGTTGCGCGCATGCGATGGAATCCCTATAACAGGCACCCGAGATAGAACATCTGTCAAACAGGTGTCTCTGGATGCTATTGTGTTGGTATACCATCTAATATACAGTTACTGTTTTTGTATAGGGCCCTTGCCGGAAGGTCAATTATATTGAATGCAGAGTGGCGTACCAGAAGGGGTCAGCTGCCCCCCCCCCTGTGGGGAATCTTGCCCCCCCTCTTTCCCCCTGAAAAATTAAGTGATTTACATAGGCCATATACTATACTAACAAGTTTTAATATATGCTTGCCCCCCTGAATATATGTGCCCCCCTCTGGTGCCCCCCTCTGCCCCTGAAAAAAAAAGCTGGTTACGCCACTGATTGAATGGACTTTTGTTTGCCCTCCAGTCATTCAAGGATGCGAAGAATACAATGCATGCACCTGGTTCACCTGAACATTTCAGCTATTTCTATTCACGTGATTTCCTTTGTATTCTCTGCATGCTTGTTTTTTTCTGGAGGCTGGTCTGGCCAAGATAACCTATTGACCTGCCGTGCAAGCGCCCTATAGCCACTCCATTGTAAATGGTCCTTTCATGGAAGGCAAATTATATTGAATGGAATTTTGTTTGACCTCCAGATCATCTGAAGCATCGAAGAACACAGGTGCACCTGGTTCACCTGAACATTTTTGTAGGTGACTGACCCTTTTATGCAGGTTTAAAGACCGCGGGACTGTACAGCTGATATACACGGAAGCGCACAGGAGTTAGTACTGTAACATCACGGAAAAAAACACCCACAGGCCAGTTTTGGTTGAGTATTTGTGTCAGAAGTGATGATATAAAAAGCTTATTTTGGACCTTTCTTTAAAAAACATTGGGGTATCATTAATATCCACCTAAACCTACATGTGCATTTACTAGGATATTGAATTCCATTGCTAGCTAAACCCCTATACGTTTTAAAGTGTTTAATAATGTTTTTAAGTTCCGGGCTGAATTTAACGGAATAAGCCCCAATACTATTCATAGGCTAATTTCTTTAAGACTTTTAAGCGGTCTCTAAGACTTATACATATTCATTACCTTATTAGATACGAAACATTGTGGGACCGAAAAAAAACAATTGGATAAAAACACACACACACACCATACTATGTCCATGCCTGAGTGGACCAATTTGGCCAAAGTACTGTGTAACTGTTATAAAAGGTCTGTTATGTAGGATAAACGCATGATTTAGCATACACGGGGTTGTACCGCACGAGTTCGGGGAAAGGACCGCAGGACACACAACATTGGCAGCCCCCAATGGGGGAACAGCTAATTTCTGAGTGGGAAAATAATTGGTCAATATATGGATTTCTTCGGGAGGCAAAAGGGGGGAAGGCGTAATTCTGGAGGATAATTGTTCCGCATGCGAACATTTTTTCCGCGTAGTTTAACTTTTGAAATTACCCTATGCGTCTATTTCAACTTTACAAAATTCGAAACAAAAACAATAAATTTCTCAAAATAGAGCAGCGCGGGGATTCGAACCTGCGACACGCAGAAATTAAGAAGTTTTCCTGAACCACTAGTACTAAGCGAGGGATTTGTTTCTGATGTTGGGATTTTAATTCAATATACACCTTCACCGGAATAAAGGCAGATCGTGTACAATAGATACAATGTAACAAAAGAAACGATCAATTTCATTTATAATTGAACTATGGCTATTAAAGATGATGCAACGTTAACTACGAAAAGAAAGTTCGCGTCCCCGCATGGTTCCCCATCGATATTTTAGACTATGGGGCGTAGACCAAAAACAGCTGCATAACAAATTCCGTAGTCCCATTCAAAGGGAGAAGACAAAACACCGTTGTAAAATTATTGATAAATTATAACATACATAACCGTCTGTTGCCCCCCAAAAAACTTGCACGTTTTTTCCTAAAAAATGAATAAAATGTCACACTATTTCATTTTCCATATATCAGTGACTAATTGATATGTATATACTTCAGCAAACCATTAACTAAGATATTACAATGGGCCCGGTATGTCGGAATGCCATTGTTATAGCCCGTGTTATCACCGCCCGACTCGGGTTGATGTAACAAAATCCGCGGCCTCTTTGACAATAACTAACCAGTTTAAATTATGATATATTCGTTTACCCTAAGTTTTTCGTTCTTTGAAGCGCGGTAAATTGAATACAAATGAAGTTAAGCAATAAGTTACGGATTTTCTTCTGCACAAAGTTTTAGTCAAGCTGCCCGCAACATTCGGCATGATGTTTGTTTGTCTTTCTTCCTTTGAATACATGATGAAAAACATGGACAAAGTTAATTGACACGCACTATAGAAGCCAATATTTATTTATTTGCGAATGAGGATAGTATTTTGCGCTTACGTCATTAAAAAAAGACTGTCTAAATCGGAGAGGTGTAACACTTTGAGTCTTTTCAACCGAGAGACACTATAACAATGGTTCTGCACTCCCAAATGAAAAGAAATTTGAAGTGTTTTTCTACACGGCACACCGGACCGGTAATTGAAATAACATCGTTAGCTCTAGCGTCTTGCGTATCTATGGTCACTAATATTGGGGAAAATAAATTCAAGTGAAATTTTAATTCCATTTTCACGAAAATGTGCAAGTTTTCTTTGGGGCAACAGATATTATATGATTTTTAATAATTTATTATGAATGTACGCTGGTTTTGCTCTCCTCCCGTGATAGGATTACTAATCGACAGCGCAGAAGGTCATGGCCCATACCCTATTTGGTCCATTACACGACAGTGAGCTAACTAATATATCACTCTTTAACAACCAACCAAGTCCTCCTTCAGATGTTCAACCACTTCTTTCAGCTGAGCATTCTCGATGGCATCCCATAATTCTTGATCGGTCGTTTCGTTGCCTGGATCTAAGTTGAATCTTTACTGAATTGAAAAAGGCGAGAAATAAAATTTACAAAAATACAAAACAAAGACAAGCATTACAAGAGATGCTGAGTCAGATAACATTATTTAGAATATACAAATAAAAGGATTGTAAAAAACGCCATTTTCTTTTAGGAAAAATGTTTTGATCAAGCTCCTAAGACCTCTTCACCATTTATGTCAAGGAGTCATTTGATTGCTTCAACATTGATTTTCTGAAAGGCGGCTATACCAAGATAGAATTTTTCACCTACTTCTGTATCTTTTCGCGTGATAAAAACGGTGCTTTATACGAACAAAGGCCTGAAAGCCCAGTTTGGAAGCAGGGGAGCAGGCGCGTAGCCAGCCCGATGGTTCCGAGGGGGCAATTTCCCGTCGGTAGATGCAACAAATGTCCCGATCACGAGTAACAATTTCCCGGTCGCAGGGCAAAAGATCCGAAAGGGGCTAATTATCATGAATATCCGTGTTTTTTCCCCGATTTCCCCCCCTCCAGATTTTTTTTCAGAGGGGGCACTCTGCCCCCCTTTTCCCCCACCTGGCTACGCCACTGCAGGGGAGGAATCCTAGATGACACATTTAATAGACCCAGTATTGATGTAGAAGGAGTTAGTTAGCTTGGCATCAAATTTCTCGAGTGGTGTAAATAAAGGGCCAGCATGTCGTTCACTTGGTATGTCTAAGCGTGATGCTAAATTTGGTGCACCATTACGACAGAAATCCAAGTGGAGAATCATATTCATTGTAGGTATGTTGAAATGTACCGGTACCGTGAGTTTTAGATTTAGTAATATTGCAATTAAGAAAGCATCATAGTGGTGTTCGTAGTAACACGGGGTTTTGCCGTCACATTACTATTACACGCCCTGAATTTATTCTTCAACATTATTGACGACACTTTCGAACTCTGACATTAGGCGAATATGTCTACAATTTATTTGTTAATTGTATTTATTTACGAACTTCTTTATATAACCATAATTTTGACAGGGTTAATTTTTCGGTAATGCCCTGTGTACGCATACAAGTACAATATGCATAAGCAAGAAATCGCTTTAGAAATAAGTACATACATTAACATCGAATGATTGTTAAAAATGCCTTCATTTAAGCACTACAGAGTAGCATCCAATTGAGTAGTATAGAAGTAGACACAAAATACATGTATGCAGAATTATGCAATGTGAGCATGAAGCCTCATAACAGCCAGGCAAAATGATTTACTCGAATTAAGCGAACATTTTATCCACTTCGGCAAATCATCTATCCAAACACGATGAAGCTCAACGACCACATAATCGAATGATTTGACTCTTCTCGTAATAGCAACAATCCATCAGTGTGAGGGAAAACCAGTTGAAGCACTATGTCATTTACCGAGAACGACTTCCTTTTGGTCTTAACTTCAAGTGAACATAGCAAAATTTGTATAACCCTAACCCTATTCCTAACAAAACCCTTACCCCAAATCCTGACCCTAAACCCTAACCCTAAATCTCAATTATAAAATTTCGTGATTTTCTTTACATCCAGACGGAACTCATCTCTTTGACAAGAAAATTACCTGACTGTTCCGTTAAAAAGCACTGGATCCTGTGGAATGATAGCAAGGCGTCTGCGGAGTGTAGTCAGATGGACATGAGCTATATCTAGGCCGTCTATAAGTATTCGTCCTTGTAAATATGTAAATAGAAAATTGAAGTTTTATTTTGATATTCTTGTTTAATATCCTTAAATATAGCAGAAAATGTTTTGGACGAAAAAGCATCTTTTCATACCTTTAAAGGTGTCAATCATTCTAAATAGCGCCAAGGTAAGAGATGATTTTCCACTTCCGGTACGTCCGCAGATACCAATCTAAAATTTTAGATTTATAAAAACACTCAAACTTATTAACAAAATTACACATCACACAATTTGTAGCTATAAATACATTCTGAACCTGTTTCTTTTATAGACAACTGCAATGACAACCTAGTGACTCGTCAACATCATTTTAATCACTCCTCATGAACAAGAGCATTGATTTATGATAGACATACTACCTTCTGGCCTGCCGGAAAAGTAATGTTTACGTCCTTGATCACAGCATCCAGATCTTCTGCATATCTCACGGATATATTCTGCACTTGGATTTCACCTTTCTCTGGCCAATATGGTGGAGGTTCATTTCCTACAAATTATATTTGAAAGACAGGCAATTGAAACTTGTAATCCCTCATTTATGGCAGCAGTAAAATTCTAAGTTGACAAAATAAATTTATGAAGCAAACTCATTGACAAAATCTTACATCTCATATTATACAGCCTAACAATTTTATGGGTGAATGAGTTCAATAAAACTATGCATAGAACTGTGGGATGAATATAAAAGTAATTACAGTTTTCATTCGCTGCTATTTTCCAAGATGGCCAACATATCAAAGGCAAAATTATCTTGATCTTTAAAGCCCATGATATACTTCCAGTCGCAGCGAGCGATTGGCGTGCGCAATACTGGTTTTTGATCCCAAGATTAAGTGTTACGCATGCTCATGAGCAGAAATCGCTCGCTGCGACTGGAAGTATGTCATGGGCTTAACTATACAGCACATAGGATGACGATTTTGGTGTCCAGAATTTCAACAAAACTTGTCCTAAAATTGTCTGATGAGGCGTGAGTCATTTTCATCAAGGATCACCAATAAGGCATCCAATTGTGACTCCTTGGCTGCTCTACTTTGTGTCCCAAAAATGGAGTAAAAAATGGGAAAGTCCATAACTTCCCTTGGTGAAAAATAAGACCAATCGATTCACATTTTTTGAGATATATGGGATAATTTGTAGGCAGGTTCTAAGCCATTCGTACCGATTTCGATGGAAACTATAATCTTCAAAAACATTTGGAATAATACCTAAATTTACCTCAAATCAGGTACCGAGGAACCTAAAGCACAATTTTGTGACATGGATCCTATTAACAATAATAATAATAATGTCGATTTATAACGCGCACATATCCACCCTAAGGGGTGCTCAAGGCGCGATTGCCAATTATTACCGCTGCCATCAGGAAATCGTCACAATCATTTCCCTTCATCTAGGTGGCTGCTCGCTTGGCGCACAACTCTATCAGCACTTAGATTGTAATATCCCCCATTACAGCTACCCAATTATCCCTTGGGACAACGAAGCAATTGAGACTAAGTATCTTGCCCAAGGACACAACACGTTGACCACAATGGAGCTCGAACTCACGATTTTAACGGTTCAATGATCATGAGTACTGCACTTTTCCATTAGACCACTATGCATCCTGGAAGGTGCTGTTTCACTTAAGCAAGTTTTCGAGAATTGCAGTCGCTCATTGCATCAACATAACTTTTCATTCGACTTCACGACAAACATCTATTAATTTACTCAGAGATCAACATTACATCCCGAAACACATCGGAGAAATAACTCCAGATGCTCCTCTCCCCATTTTGATTCGACAACACTTGACAAGTGGTAGCATATTTGCAAAGAGGGGGCACATTCCAAGCTCACCAAGAGTTAAGTTTCAAACAATGGTTATTTGGACGTTTGTTCACATAAATCAGTAAAAACGGTGTCTGCCATGCTTCACTTCACCTCTGTGTATCTCAAAAAAATTAATATCAGATTTAAGGACACGGTATATGTATTCAACCCTCACGCATATCTGGAATTGCATATGGGAATTTTGATATATGGCCCTATAATTTATTACATTAATAGAAACTTTTATTCGTTTGTTATAAAGATGACCGCGAATTTCGAACATTTAAGTGTTAAAGTACACGTGGAATATAGCGGTGTTTGTAAATCTCCAAGACTCTAACAGTTTGGGGAATTGTTTATTGAACCTCTTGACCCAGAAAACATACATTGCAACATCAAGTTGTCTTCAGAAGTGCAATAGTAGGGCTTTTGCCTTTAAAATCGCTTACGCAAATTGCCATCACTTTTAATTTTATCACCACGTATATTCATGGATACACAACCCAATGGTCGATTTTAGATTTTAGCTATGATTGCAAATGTTATTATTCCGGCCCTTGTTGTAGAAATCCAAAGCCCTTTTCACCTGATGCTGCAGCAATATAACCTGAAAGAATTATGATAAAACGTTTTATTATAATTTAAAGGGGTACCACCCGATCCTCAGCCTCGACCCCACCACCCACACCATCAAACCTGAGATTCTGGTACCATTAGAAAACTTGTATTTTTTTTCTCATGTCATCTACAAGATATTTTGGCTGCATTCTTTCCCATTTAGATGCTACAAGTATAAATGTGTTGTTTATGGTTATCGGAAAATATTTGTACAGTTATCTATGGTCTATTGTAATACACACAATTGCCACTCACGTTGAAATGGTATAAATGATTCAAAATTAATTTTTTGAATTAAAGTGACAGGAGGAGATTTGTTTAGGATACGAATTTCGCTCAAACTGCACTGGATCGGTCGTAGACCACCTACCGAGAACATTTCGAAAGTTTTTTTGACAAACAAGTACAAAAGAAAACCGCAAAACCGTATTTTGAATTTGCCTGCTATCGTAATCGTCCCTATAGAAAACCATGATTTGAATTTCTGTCATGCACGACAGAAATTACTAAATCATCATCTTATTACATAAAGACAGCGTATTCGGCTTATTCGCTTCAGGTGTGATCTAATACATTGGTAAGCATTTCAAATATGAAAAAACAGGGATCGAAAAAAATTGGAGGCGCTTTCTTTCTTGTAAATGTCTCCTCATGGTCTCTTTAAGTGTATGTTACGGTGACCTTTCGTTTCATATAGAGATGTTGTGATCGAGTGGAGCACCTTCAATAAAGAAGTAGGAGTGGGATTATGTATTACAAGATTAGCAGCTATTAGCTATCTGACCAGTGAGGATTGCTTAGCCATTTTTAAATATTCCAACCGTTGTTAACCTTTACAGAATAGTTCCGATCTAGAACGATTTTCACAACTTACGATCCAGTAGCATGAGTGTTAGTAAAATATCAGATAATCACTAGCAATAAGCCCATGTAAATCTGTGGGTCCATACTAATATTGTCTGCTTTTAGGACATGGTTGAAACTATAGGCCCAAGGTGAAGAAGCTAATGTAAGATATGAATATCTGACTCGGGGCATAGTATGGTTTCGAGATCACCGAAGGCCTATAGTTTCAACAATGCCCCGAATAAGAAGCAGTCAATATTTGTTTTATGTACCCAATATATAGATCCGTGTCACCTGATTGGTTAATAGAAAAATATAAGCCGGTGTGGCAGGAGATATGGTTCTCCTGGCTCACAGCCCGGGGACAATGGTGAACAATAGGGTAATCGATTTAGTTGACTCTTCACGCAACATTAGTTTCACGCTTTATTCTGTCGTCGTGTATGGAGCTCGGACTATGATACCTGCCGGACTATGATTACTTTCACACCGGGATTCTAACATCGGCTTAATAAGGGGTTCCAAAAATATAAGTTCCCCCTAAAATTCGAGGACATTTTGTTGCATAACTCTACTTAGAAGTGAATGTTTAGAATTTTTTAAAAAGTTTTAAAGAGAGGAAACATTTTGCTCTAACAGTACCACAAAAGTCGTTGCTTTTCAAAAAAAAACTTTTGGCATCAACACACACTCCGTTTTTCCAAAAATGATGTTGTCAGAAAAAGTGGCACTTTATCGTATTCAAAGTGAAGAAATTATCAATTTACAACAGCGATTTCATTTCCTATATTCATTGCGGTCTTAAGTAAATAAACTTAAAACATGAACGCATAGACAAACAAATAAAGAAGCAGACAAACAAACAAATAATGAGATGAAATTGTGTAAGCAACACCAGTCGAAATGTGAAGCAGATTGACACAAGGAGAAGGCTACGCTGGCTCAACGTGGTGGAATTATCCAGCGAGCATTGAACCACATTCATCAACAGAACATCGGCATATTGGTAAACAGCACGTGTAAACACTACAATGATGTCATCAGTGCAGATGGAGGAAACATTGACTATTAATTAGTCTCACCCCGGATGACAAAACAATTAAGCTTATTTTGATTTGAAACAGGCATTTCAAACATTACATCTTTCTTTCATAAAAAAGACTTTACACCTTTGAATACGGTAAAGTGCCACTTTTTGACGACATCATTTTTGGAAAAAGAGTGTGTGTTGATGCCAAAGGCGTTTTTTTGAAAAGCAACGACTTTTGTGGCAGAGCAAATGTTTCCTCTCTTTCAACGCGTTTTTAAAATTTTCATCCATGCAGGTTCTCAGTGAAGTTATGCAACGAAATGTCCTAATTTAGGGGGGAACTTATTCTTGGGAAACCACTGAATGTGTAGGTCATGAGTTGAAGTAAAACAAACCATTTTGTGTTAGTTCTGCATAGTCCAGAAACCTCGTGAAGAATTAGCAAAAACTTCATGACCTATGATACCAACTTTCCTTGTTCTTGGGGTTGGAGTGACGTGGCATGCAAATGGATCGCCATTATCGGAATTCTTGCTATACAACGTGCTTGTCTGTCGACAAGATGCGTAGAATTTTTTCTAGCATTCCATCGAGCTCTTAGTTGGGCAATTTTTCACAGGCCTGCAGATTGGTCGTCTCCACCTTAAAATGATCCTCGAAAATCTTCACGGTGTATTTTTTGTATTTACCTGCGTTTGGTATTAGAAGCGATAGCTGCATCCATGATTCCTTTCAGATGATGGTCGAACTTCATACATGTCCTGCCCTTGTTTGTGGGACAGATTACAGCACATGTCAGTACAGGTAAACAAAATGCGACGGTCTGCTTCAGTATGATATTCATCTCTTACACCAGATTCAAATGTGCATTATAATACGGATGAGATAATTACGGCCAGTCTTTATGCTGGAAGAGGTCCTGGATGCCCGCTATGCCCAGACACAGACATTTTGGTTCAAATCTTGAAGCGAGTTGAATAATGCCTCCACTTTTAAATATATCAGTGACAGGGAGAGTTAGAAGGTGAAATTAGGAGGTGTGCTGGGCTTAAAAATCGTATCGGAGCTAAACTATAGCCTCTGAATGATACGATCAAGTTTCAAGAGCAAAAGCAGCGTGTTTCACCACAGGACTTTTCTGGTACAGGTGTTTAGCCTCCCTCAAATATTACGTCACAAACAATCAGAAATGCAAGAATGGTAAGGAAGGAGGATATCACTTTCCGCCAAGTATACGAAAAAAGCTCTACAATGTCATTAAGCAAAAAAACAACGAGTTCAAAAATATAAAATTGACATTATGGCTAAGAAAATACGGCAATGACATTTTACGTTTGCCTCCCGACCACGGTGACGTGAACCTGAGCGTGATATTATATTTTGGTTCATCGGTAGGAAAGAGCGGATTAGTCCCTCATTCCCCAAACAAAACAATTATAAAATTTGATAAAAAGGTAACTACCCTATCTTTTACGAAACGAACTAAACAGGCCTAGCTAGTTGCAAACTATACTTTATGGATTGCTCATGCTCATAGATACAATTTGATACCAAATTTGCCAAGATACATGCATTTGAAAATTTGGCCCTGTAATGACAATCAAAAGGTAATGACCGTTATCACATTTTCACCCATATCTTGTTAACTGAAAAGGCACAGATATACAAACTTTATTATTTTCTGATTCCCTTCTGGTGAGACGAATCATGTGAGATACTTTGCAACTAAATTGAACCACTTGGTACGATTAATCCCTCTTAATCCAAGATTGCCGCAAAACGGGACCCGTGGACAATAGTTGATTTGGTAACATCATGAAATCTGCGAGATACATTACTGTGTGACAATTTAGAAAGTTGACGGACACAATTTTTTTTCTGTGCAAAAAAAATTTTTTTAGGTCAAAAACAATTTTCTTGCACTACTGAAACAATTGGCCAGATAAGAAGGGGCAACATCATGGTGAATTTATCTCGGTCATATAGGTTTTCCACCAGCAAGTAAAGTAATATTTTCTTTTTGCGCCACGATTTTTGCCCCCAAATTTGCAACCTATTTCTATGGGTATGACAGACAGTACCCCAAGACAAACATGCCATAGTCACACCAATGAGATTCAACAGTACATCCATACGCCATGTCAAAGTAAATGGGTAGGCAAGTAACCTTGGGCTTTTGTAAGCTTAAAATGCCCGGCAGGTTCTTTTTACGAACATAATCTACGTGATCTGTCCATGAAAGAGTCTCATCGATGATCACATGACGTTACCCTTTTAAGACAGAGTCATTGATTTAAAGGTCCCAGGAGTAAATGCGATGTAAATCTATACAAATCTTTCTGGTGAATTCCAGTCCAATAAACAGGGCCAGAAAAAAAGATACACTACCAGTGACATATGAGTGAAAACTATTGATTTTCAGTCCGGTCTTGAATAGATCCAACACCGTCAACCTGGAATGGTCTATTACTCTCGTGCCAATCAATAGTTTCACTAATGATGTAATCACCAACCCAATATTGAATGCTTTATGTCCCTTCTTGTAGACTCGACACAAACCAAATCCAATTTCTATTTGCATTCCGGGACCTTAACATTAACAGTCCTGTTTATTAAGTTAAAATAATTATGGACGGGTGCCCATTATCATTACCTCTGTCTCAGAAACTTCAAACTAAGTGGTTTCGGTCAACCGTTTTTTAAGTTCTCGAGAATGCGTTAACATATGAGCAAGTCGACAAATACCTTACCATTATATTGAGTTTCGTCTGCATAATTACTAACTTGATTGACAAATATGGTATGCATTTATATAAACATGAGAGTAATGGCAGTACATTAGCAAAAGAGTTAAACAGGTCAATAGTTGACTGTGGCCTGTACCAATTGATTACAATTATCGGGTTTGCATTACCTAACTTTATTTCAAGTATAATCATTTCAAGATCAGGTGGAATGAGATCATTTCTAACATGATGCTGAATATTGTTTTGCCGTACATAAAAGGCCACGCCACCACCATTACGTGTGCGATCGTAGGGATAAATAGTAAAGTCGTCAATAGCAACAAATTCATCGGGAATAGCATCATCGAGACGAGTTTCAGACAGTGCCATAAGGTGAATAGGGTGGCTTTTCAGAATTTGACGCAAATTTTAAGTGGTAAAATCACACTCATCGCAGTGATCGTACTTGTTAAAATCACACTCATCGCAGTGATCTTAAGTGTATGGAATAATACAAAAATAGCTACAAACAAGGACAATTCATCATTTGATCAAATGTAAAATATATTTACACTTATATCTCTGATTTCACACAGATCACTTACATGCATTGAAATAACAAACGTGTCTTTTGAAAAAAAGTGCCATTTAGTAATTGCAATAATCCCTAGTCTCCATTTCAATCACACTTACCAGTAACAGACAGTGCTGCCTCACGTTGAAGACGACTTTCCTCTGCAAATATATTAGTGGATACTTGTCTTTGCAGTTCAATCAATTCTCGCTCTGTGTCTATTTCAATCTCGCTCTCTATCCGATTGTATAAAAGATGTAGAAAGGATTCACACACAAAACGATTAGAAAAAGAAAATTCATTATATGATCAACTGATCAACTACATGAAAGTTAGACGAAAACGGGTCACAAGCAATTCTCTAAGTGATGTTAATTGCTGTAACTCATGGTTTTGATACATGCAAGGTCTTCAAGAAAAACCTAATCCGAATATAATGGCTTAAATTGACCACACATTCTGTTGTACGACTATTGTTACGGGATCTGGATCACACTGTGTGTAAGTTAATGCTAATTGAACCATTATCACGAAAATATACCGAAAATGAAACAAATTTGCTACCCATCCTTATACCTAAAGTTGTTGAACCAGCCATTTCTTTACCTGCGCCGTTAACTGAGCTACCCTTTTATATCCCTATCGTCCGTCGAGGAAAATCTGCCGATCACCGCAAAAAAAAGAGGTAGCGGTTTTTTTCTTGTTAGATCTAGGGTCAATTTCCCCCTAACTCAAGGCAGGGGTCCGCTCCGTGATTTTTCAAAAGTGCATTTAAATATAGTTAACGGACGTTAGTGACATCTTGCGAGATATGAATAGTTCCCATATCGGGGGAGGATTTTTGAAGAAAAGGGGTACAAAATACCATGACTTTGGTGGCCGAACTCAGTACAAATCATGCTTTGGTGGAGGTTTGGGGCGTAGACCCAAAAGCTGACCGAAAACTCATTCATAAAATGCAGTTTGAGCCATTCTGGCAGCACTCTTTTCAATACTAGTGGTTAGCATGTATTCTTTATACCTGATTGACCACTGAAACCATTTCAGATTTTCAATTAAAAAGGACCAATTAATACACCAGAGAGGCTGAAAACGATACCCACCTCGGGCACAAATCCCCGTAACCCCCTTTCCACTAAGAACCCCCCCAAAAAAAAAAAAAAAAAAAAAGAGATGAAGCAAGAGCTGGACTATTTAGGCAGAAGAAGTTCTCGCTAAAGTCAGCCACAGAAGCCTTGGATATTCAGTGAAGCTACTAAGCAGTAAATTTAAGAAATTTTTCAGAAGACTACAAAGAAAAAACTACATGCTGACAGCCACAGCACATTAACCACTCGGAGAAGAACAAAGAGTGCAAATATTGTGGTGTAAATCATAAAAGACTGAAGAAGAAATTCCAAGCATTTGGAAAGAAATGTCAACAATGTGGAAGGAAAATCAATTCAAATCTGTATGCAAATTTATTCCAGTAAACACTAAGTTTATACAGAGTTTTTAGAAGAATCCGACGATGAGGAACTAAAAGAAACAAGACAGTGATTAAACTCATACAGAAGCAATTCTCTTGACACGAGATCCCCAGAAAGTTGTAACAGACAACTGACCTCAATTTTGCTGAAAATTATTTGAAGTTCGCCAGAGATTAGGACCTAGAAGTGTTCACAAGGCCCTTAGACACGGCCGCACCTAATGGCAAGGTGGAAGCCGGCTGTAAAGATACAACAAACAATTTTCTTCATGGGAGTACTTTGAAGGAGATGTTAAGTAGCCAAGGAGTACCCACCCGCATTTGGGTACCCCATCGCCGGCCGCAACAGTGGGGGTAATCATCCACATAGGTAACACATGCAGTAGCTTAACCAAGTCATCCCATGCGGGAGTACCTGCATGCGTACTCCCAGAAATGAGCTTTGAGCTATGGTGTGCTTATTTTAGTTAATTTTCTCCATTATTTCAAAATTTGGTTCACATATGTTATAGTTTTTCCACAAATGTCATATATAAGGGTTTTTGGTGATGCTTAACTCAAATATGGACGTACTATGCTTGAAATGATCAGAAAGTCGAAACAACAATGGTGGAATGTTTGGCGCCCTCTGTGGTCCAAGATGCTGCCTAATAGGCAGCCGGTAGCTGGGAGTAACTGTGATGGTACTCCTGAGGAGTAGCTGCAGAGGGTACTCAATAACTGGTGGCTACATGGGGTACCTGTCAGTCACTAGCAGGCAAATGCAGAGTACACTATACGATGGGTACGCTAAGTTAGGGACATAGCTGCTCTCCGCCAAGTGGCTGTGTACTTCGCAAGTACTTAGTTGTAGGTACTGCATCAATAATGCAATCAAGGGATGGGGGTACCTTTTTTAGCGTAGAAGCATAGAGTACAAATGGAGTAGCCAAAGCTCTGGGTTACACCTTGAGTAGGAATCTTGCTGTGTGTTTTTTTTTTAGCAAAGAAGCTAATAGAAAAAAAGTGTACAAAAAATCATCGCGCTTGAACCTGACAATTCTTGATCTGGAGGAACTACGCTCATTCAAATGGAAAAAGTCGGTCCAGATTTGGACGTTTGAAAAGGACGGACATCATACTAAACAGCCGAACCTTACATCCAACAGTGGTGGATAGAGTCGAGATGACATTAAAGCCTGGCAAGCAGAAGGAGAAAGCAAAAATACGACCAAAATAGCCAAAGACCAGCCGATTAACATTGGTGACAAACCGTAAGTATTCAGATCAGCCAAAGGAGACCTTGGAGCACACAATCTGTTTCCAGAAGGTTGGTCCCATATACACTTGGTTCAGCGTGAAGAGTGGTTCTCAGAAAACGTAAAAGTAGAACGTTCCTTAGAACACGGGAGGACTTGCATGACAGAAAACACTCCAATTGAACCATCAGTCCACCCTGAGACTCTAAGATCTCAAAGTACCACAAAGTCTACAAGCGAGTTTTTGCCCAAGTCTACAAGCAAGTCTAGAACCAAATCCACAAGCAAGTCTTCACCAAGTCTATACAGAATATTCACCAGTAAAGTAATCAAGCAAGACTCCAATGCATGCAAGTGATAAGTGAACGTCAGACTTCCAGCACCGCTACAGCAGAATCTACAGCTGTAAGTGTACCATCAAGCAAAATCGCAACCAATAAGTCCACCAGAACTAGATCAAACATCCAGCAGCAGAGTGTTTTACAGAGTGAACAAATGTCACTCAAAGAGTTCAAGAGTCTTGAGCTAATTTTAATTTAAACTGTTCCCATCTATAAAAAATAGAACTCTTATGTACTGTGCACAGAAATGTTAAGATTTAAAGTGACAAACTTTCAGAGGTGTTACAACTTGATGTCAAACCATAACACCTTTGATTTGCAAGGCAAAAAAAATTGGTCTAAAGATGAATCAGAGTAACATTCGCCTCAATTTTGTTTATCATAGGGCAAAAAAATGCAACCAAATTGTCCAATTTACAAAGACAAATACAATACTAATTTCAGTCAACACAGATATACATTTGCATCACAAACTGGTTCATAGCTTAGTGACATTCCTCCAGTCCCACAGTCCTCGACAATCAGTTTTCTTATTGTCGAGGACTGTGGGACATCCACAGTCCCAACCGCTGGTGGTATTGTCTTTGAGGTGTCTGGTGTGATAGGATGAACTGAAGATGAAAATTTCTCTCTTTCATCATTTACTGTACAAAAACATAACCTGTCATAAGCATGTTTGGCATCACTATTAATCTTGGTATCAAATGTTAAATAAAACTGCATATAATCTGCATTCATGTAGTAAGCATATTCTGCTTCCGGATAATTGTGGTGCTACATACCGTATGTATACATTATGAAGAAGAGAGGTCCAACAACAGAACCCTATCGAAGATCAAAAAGAAGATAATGTTTACTACAAATTGCATGTATGACCGGATCGACTGTAAGTCAGTACCTTGAATTTTGAATGTATTATTTATTACATAGCCTATGCAAGAGAATGACATGATGAGCTGTATCAAAAGCTGAAGCTAGAAGATCATCATCATCACATAGTCTTGTGTCTTAGGTTTCAAAAATTGCCTTTCCTTTAAGCCATGTTTGGATGTGATCCCAATGTCTTACCCAGAGAGTCATCAATGGGTTTCACATACCATTTTCCAAAGAGTGGGGTTCGGTGAGGTGCGACTGGGTTAATGCCATCAAGGTGTCATCACTATGAGTTACAATATACTCATCCACCAAGGACTTAGTTCAGTGGGTTGTACATACATTGACATGAACTGAACTGACCTTGTGTTATCTGGGTATCATATATCATACCCAAAAACCAGGGGGTATTTTCTAAATACATTGGTGAATGAAATCTACTGAACTGTGCCAAGGGAATTGAGATTTTACTGGCTCATAGTGCATGTGAAAACATTTTACTTCTACGTTTTGGCAAACACATGGTTATAGTCATCTAACAGACCGCTTGGTCAAATTACCCTACAAGATTGTTCAACTTTAAAGAGACATCCCGCTCACCAGTTGACTTTCGATTCCTGGCCTTTAATTCAATCAAACAAACCTGCTTCAGATAACGATAGACAACTTCTGGCTTCTATGAACTGATTTGATACATGTCTTTGCAGTGCCATACGCTCTCGCTCTGCCTCTAGTTCTGCCTCTGTGTCGGATTCTGATAGAGTAACGGCTAACAAAGCCTGTTGAAATCCATTATAAAGCTCCGGCTCTGCTTCTTGAATATCTTCAAATGTACCTTGGTGCGCTATTCTACCGTCTTTCATGACCAATATCTGTAATAGTCAGTGGAATGAAAATGGTTAATAATTATAATAGGCCATTGGATCAAAGGAAATTGTGGTTACATTCATCGGCTAAGTAATTTTTTCACCATAATAACTACTAAATGTTATAGTAAACATTTGTTGGGTATGTCAATCGTAAAGATTACACATTGTTTTCAAAATTAATAAAATGTCATTCAATTTCTCTTTCTGAATATCATATTGATTTTCTTATTGACTGTTTTAGAATGTGTACCATTTTAATATCGAAGTAATAATAGTTTACAAAACTTATTTATCGCCATGGACGGTATAATACATTCTAAACATGTATTGCTTGCTTTTTTGTTTTACATAAATTTAAAATAGGTGTTCTTTGCCTTACTTCTTCCATACTTCTTCGGATATATAACATTTGGATCTTTTTATCATAATCTTTACAAATATTTGCCTAATCCGTTTAAAACTTAAGTATCGCCAATATTAAACTTAATTAATGCTTAATGGTTTAAATACAGCAAACTCATTGATAATTTTCGCTTCACCTGTTCAGCTTGTTGGAGATACTGAAGTTGATGTGTTACTAAGATAACCGTGATTTGCTTCTTTAGCAACATTCCCACAATGCCTTGCTGGAAGAGATGAGCACCCACATGGACATCAAGAGCTGACAGTGGATCATCCTGTAGATAAGAAAGAAAGACGGTTGTCATTGGTAAGCATCCTAGTATGTGAAATAAAACGAAGGTTGGTAGTATCAAAAATAATGACATTTTCTTTGGTCATTGTTTATTGATTTTTATCAAGAAACAAAGCAAAAAACAAACTAAGTTCATCAATGTCAAATTACACAGACAAAAAGGTGTACACACATTATCCTGTCACAATCTAACAGGTAAAATAATACATGTATGTGCATGTATACCCTCAATATGAACCACTGAACCTGTACAGTAAACGTAACAATGAAAACAACACAAAGGACAAATCTCCATTTGAGGAAAGAGCACTCTGTGCAGAAGGCCTTCAGCGAGGTCTGAACAGCAGTGATCTTCCTGGTCTTCCAAGTGGTGTGTAGTACAATTAATGACAACAAAAGGGAAGAGATGATCATCAACAGAAAGCGATGATCATCAACAGAAAGCGAGAACAGAATCGTCCTCCACTTTGCTTCATGAACAACGAACAGAAGGCCACAGAGAGTATCCGTCCTATTGTCACAATCACGAGCACATTGTCATGGGCAAAACACATCTCAGAAATTGCCAAGAAAACAGCCTAAAGCCTGTACATCCTATATTAGGTCGAGCCAGAGTTCTTCTGCCATATCAAGCACGCATTACTATCTACAAAGCTTACATCCGCCCTCTTATACAATATGCCTCTCCCATCTGGAATGCAGGAACCGCATTACTGAAGTTACTTGATAAATTGCAGGATTGATGAACCTCTAAGAGCTTGTATTGTTCCTCTGGAGCCTTTTAGTGTTCTACCGGCACTTCTTTCTGCAGCCGTCTATACATGTAGAGCTATCAAAAATCATCCCGCCAATGAAAGCAAACTTGACCAGAATTACAAGATCATTTGGTCTCAATATTCCAAGATCAAACACTGAGCTTAATCACAATTCCTACACAGGACCGAGGGCTCCCCTCCGTGATATAATCCATGGAGAGGACTTTCTTCAAGCCATCAGTCCCATGTACAGAGAGTCATACCTGTACATGGCTTTCAGTTTCCCGCGGTGAAGGGTCTTTTCTCTCTCTCTCTCTTTCTGATCACATTAACGCACATGCGCAAGTGTGACAATAAGGAGAGTACCCATCTCTTGCGGCCATCAGCAAGTATGATTGCTCTCACAGCACACAGACCTGTCTCTTCTTTGATGTCGTCTACCCATCCTTTTGGAGGTCTTCCTCGTTTCCGTTTACCTTCCACCACACCTTGCAGGAGTATTTTTCCAAGTATGTATGACGAATGGTATGGCCAAAGAAGCTCAGCTTTCCGTTAGATTCTTCCATTCTCAGAGTCAAATCAATTGCAACTTTGTCCAGCAAAATTCATCCTTCCAAGACTCTACGGTAACACCAGATTTCAAAGGCATCAATTCTGGAAAGACCTGCTTTTTAAAATCCATGACTCGCATCCATAGGTTGCAACAGATTTTCCAAATCTTCTCCATACAATGGACAACGTTTCTGGCAAGTTCTAATCTTCGCTTGATTTTTTGCAAGTAGTCTCCAGTGTAGTTAATATATGATCCAAGGTACTCAAAATGTAGTACTTCCGGATTGTTACCTTTAATAGAGGAAGGGCTTGTCCTCATTCCTGTTCTCATTAATGACCATGATTTTGGCCTTCTTTGCATTTAGTAGAAGACCTCTCTTTTCACTTGCCTTCTTCAGTGTATCATCGACTCTTTAAGACTCTACATATCAGAATGGTGCCACCTGCGTAACGGAGGTTATTGATATTCCGTCCACCAAATGCTATGCCACCTTCCAAACCATCAAGGGCTTCTCTCATGATATATTCTGCATATATTGAATAATCGGGTGATAACCCTTACCTCGCCCCTCTGCCGATTTTTAACCATTTTGAGTCAGCTCTTGAATGCCTTGGAATAATCAATGAAACATAAGTAGGTAGGCATTCTATGTTTTCTTATATAATTTAAATCCGTGAGTAATTATTTAGCTTATTGAATGTTAGCAACTGGAACCTTCACGAGAGGCAAGCATCCTTAAGTGTATGCCATATAAAACCACAAGTTGTTCTAGAAGTTGTTCTGCTGGTCCAAAGTGATCGTCAGAATTTATCCCTCATTACTAGGGCTTCCAAACTACTCCTACCCCATTCTTTTGTACGTCTTTTCCACGCTTGAGTATAATTCAAAATCCGCGATTAATCTGCACAACTAGATGAATTCAAGCGGGAAGCACCCCAGCTATGGCTGCCAAAGAGGTGTTGTGATGTGCAAAACCGGGTTGGTGCCACCACACAAGTAGTTGTAGTACTGTTACAGTAGTAACAGTAGCAGTTTTTGTATTTAAAAAGATAACACGTTATGTTGTGTCACATTTTTAATGACAACTAACATGTTTTTATTCCACGATGTTATCCAACCTAGAGTTTAGAGTCCTTACCAGTATCACAATATCTCTCGCTGAATACACTGCTCTTGCTACACTAACTCGTTGCTTTTGTCCTCCGCTGAGGTTTATACCTTTCTCGCCTATCTCCGTTTTATCTCCTCCGGGTAAAATATCAATATCTTGTTTTAGAGCACACGCCTCTATTACTTTTATGTATCTTCGAAGAGAGAAAAATAGTTTCATCTTAACAACAGGAAACATCATCATTGATGCATGGGTACAACAGCGCATGAATCGTAGTATTTGTAGAATGTATGGTCCATTTATTTCCGATAAAATCTACTCAATAAAATACGTTATGTCATCGCTCCATATACTTCTCGTGTTAGATTATCTATTGTTTTCAGCATGCATTATTTTTCACGAATGCACTAGGCTCTGTCAGATAATGCACGTGTCATCAGATAATGCACGCGGGTCACCACAAGTCACAACTTCTAGTAGCAACTAGAAATACCGTCAATCACTTGATATCGACGTACTGCTCAATATCAAGTAACATGTCTGCATCGTATATATACTCTCTACGAACTTAGTATCTACAATCTTTGGTGTCAGTCCTGACTTAAATGATTGTGTTGAAAAAATATTGGTTTCTCGTATAAAGTATTAGTTGAATTCACATGCGCAGACCATTCCAAATAATGTGATTTTGTACTGTTTCTTTCCGAAACGCGTACATCTTAATTAACGAGAACAAGCTTTTTTGTACTCTCAAAGGACAATACGTTTGGCATTAAATATGATCTTAAATATAAAATTCCTTATGTTATAATTTGTCAAGTTCGATGTTTGTCAAGTTCAAGTTTGACGCGTGCGTAAAAGCTGCGTCAATGTTATGACATCACTGCACGGAGGTAAAGAAATGGCATATATCATGTTGCTATATAATAGTAGGCCCATGAGAAGACAAGCATTATGTATATGCAAACAACTCGATTTGAGTCAGCCTTTAAGTATACTTCAAGAAACCCAAAATTCACAAATAAAATCGTTCTCAATGCAGAAACCAGTCATGTTTTTGCACATGCATGTCTGCATTGGTCTTTAACATATAATACTGTGGGCGTTGGAATTGGTAGAAGAAAATTCATATGCATTTATATGCAAATCGTCACTGATGGGTTTGTTTTGAAAATAAGTAAGGGCAGTGCGAAAAGTCTATCATTCTTTCAATTTCATTGACGCGTTTCATCACTAATGAGTTTGTTTTGAAACTGCCAGGGAGGTACGAGAAAGATTAGTCACTCTGAGCGTCTTAGAGAGTGATCTTTCTCGCACTTCAAGATCATTTTCAAAAACTAATCAACAATGAATTGCGTCAAGATCTTTTTGGCACTATTTATAGAGTATAACTTTGGACATGTTGGAGTGTAGAAGTGTTTTTAATTTATTTTAAAAACTACCTCAAAATTTAGATAAATTACGTTAATTATTAATGTTAATGTAATGATTTGATATTGTTTTCTTAAGGTAAATGACGGATAAGAACCACGGCACAGTGCATTCGTCAGGATAATCGCATTTGACCGTATGGGTCAGTGCAGGCAGCTCGAGCCGAAGGCTGTCGAATGCACTGGTCTAGGTCCTTTATCCTTATCATAGCTTTCTATGAAACTCGAATTATATTTACCTTCGATTGTCTACTGGCTGTCCAAACAAGATATTGTCTTTGAGAGATGCATTTAACAGCCAGGCTTTCTGTGCGGCGTATGCAATGGAAGTACGGTATCTAAAAGAAATTTTACAGATATCCATACTTTACCAAAGCACAAATGACATATTTTCAGTCATATGGAGGCTTTAGATACTGTACTGGTAACGTTATCTAATGTGTAAAAAAATAACTGACATAATTGGAAAGAGATGATTTAGAACTTGCAGATAAAGAAATTATAGATTTCTTAATGTAATGCAAATTAGCTCATAAATAATTCATTAGGTCAACCCAAAATTTTTTGCCCAAATATTGCCCTTTTTTGACCAAAAAAGCCTAAAACCCCTATTTTTTCATAGCTCGCTTCGCTCGCACACATCATTTTCGTGGACCTTTTTGGAATTTTGGAGATTTGGGTGGGAAAAAAAAAAAAAAAAAAAACCCCCCCCCCCCCCCCCCCCCCCCCCGGCTACGGCCCTGTCTACAGGAGTGGGACAGGAATCTGGAAACATGTAGCTAGATGCTGCAGTATTTCCAAAGTACGACCTAGGGGTATTAAGTATAACTGAAAATAATATTCTCGTTCATATTCCAAATGCAGAAATTTCTCTTAGATTGCTGTCTAGTTGGTAAAATTGAACAAACACCTCAGGCTAGAAATAACCTAAAACCGGTTCCGGCTATGTTTTTTTTCGGTTAGAAGCGATTTCTTTTGTTCTAAGCAATACAATGCGGACCAACCGCATTGAACCACCGGTAGACCGCTGATGGAGTTTGGAAGCCACCCCTAACATCAATGAAGTTTTGAAATGTCACAAATTCTTCCTGAAGTCCAAAGGAGTAAAAGGTCAATGGTGACGTGGCTGTACTATTGTTAATTAAAGATGTACAGGTCAAAATAGGTCAAAGACACTTCTCTCCCAATTTCTATCGGAATACACGTAGTTTCCATTCGCAACTCAATTAAAAATGATTGTATTTGATAACAATACAATTCCTAGCAATCCTGATAGTATTTTAAAACTAACACTCTTTAAAGTAGTTTAGCTGTAAATGATCTCGGCCTATGTCTAAGAATCCTTTTAAATAGTGCTAAAATTAAATGAGATGTTTGAAAATAATCGGTAAGAATAAATATGCTTCTTTGATGAACACAAAATTAAATCACTAAACGTTACCTGTTATATTGTACACTTCCACCTAAAGTAGTCATTTCGCCCAGTATAGCAGATATGAGTGATGACTTTCCACTTCCAACCGATCCGACAATCATGGTTAACTTGCCTCATATTAGAAAATGAAAGCATTATCATATAATGATATGATATGTCGTAGAAGGAAGGTTCATTGGCTTTACAAAAGTTGTGGGAACCAGGGAGGACAGGAAGATACCAAGGCGAACTAGTGGGAACCAGGGAAGGCGGATGGAAAGTAGGAGTACTGGTTGGCACAAGGCAGGAAGGTAGGCACCACGGACTGGTAGGAACTAGGGAGGACTAGTAGGAACCAGAGAGGACTGGAAAGAACTAGAGAGAACTGAAAGAACATGATACGGTAGATAGCGACTAGAGAGGAACTGGTGGGAACCAGGGGGAAGGAAGGAATTAGATAGAACTGCCAGGAAGCAGAAAGAACTGATGGGAACCATAATTCTTTTCTTCCTACCATTAAAGGCATTATCAGTGATTTGCTAAATTAGAAAATTCACAAAACCATCAAAAATCAGATTTTGCATGCCTTTTGTAAGCATAAGTACCCTAACATACCCTACAAGTGATAAGACCAAAAACAACCTAATAAGGACAAAATCGGACATTTTAGTTATTACTGTCGCTACGAACACTTACTACAGCACGTATAATTGAATGGAGATTTATATCTTAGAACACTGCTGTTTCTTCCATTTCTGTCAATTTCCCAGTTGAAAAAAATAAATTATGTGAATTCTACTGGCTTATCCTTCACCTTTAAGCTATTCCCGCAAATTTCAAATATTTACTCTTCGGGTGGATCACTGATAGTGTCTCTAAACAAATATCTAGCGATATAAATGTCATGATAGTTTCGATTACCCTTTAATACTTAAAGGATATATAAATTAAATATTGAGAGATAAATTATAATCATAATATACTTGCATAAATAAGCAAGTCATGTAAACTATACCTGCAGGAATGCCGACATTAATGTTAGAAAGCACCGACTGAGATTTGTTGTCTTTATCCCAAGCGAAATAGCCATTAATTATCTGAAAGAAAACAATAAAAAAAATAAGAAATTAATCTTCCTGATTTTTGTGGAGAGTATCAAATTTTATTTCAATTCAGAACGAATTTTACTTTCTTTCTGTTGAGAGTATCAATTTTGTTTAGTATGTTTCCTCCCCCTGTCGCACCGAAATACATGCTCATTACCGTTATTGCAAGATGATCAGAGATTTGTGGAATCTTTGTGGATGCTGCATCTGGCATTTCTGGTATTCCATCTATAGCTTTGTATGAATGATTTGGGAGACGGGACAATAGACTTGTGCGATCGTTGTCTTCTTCCTAAAAGAATGACAATGATTGGAAAACAAAAGAAAAAATAACAAATAGATTTAATATACATCGTTACGTCTAGCTAGGATTATTGTTTGTTCAAAAAGTGGTACCTTTTATGGGTTTAGTGAGTGCGTCGTTTGGTTATGGGTCTCTACACCAAACGCGCGTTTTTACACAGGCAGGCAGACAAACATTATGATTTTTTGGGTAAATTTGGCAAGTACTTATGACAAAAATACTTCATCAGTATGGCCCATGCCTTCCTCCTCTTCCTCACAACCAGAATCCCATTTATGTGCTCTTGTACATCCCTCAACTTCTGGTGCTGTCAAAAAGTTCCGCAGACGTGAGGTACTGATGTAGCCATTAATAAACAAAGTTAGTGTCATGGGAAGTAGGTACAGCGGACTAGCGAGCAAGTTGAAAAGCGCCATTGAAGAGAAAGCCACATCTGGAGTAAGCGCTTCGTTTTCAAAAACCGAGTAAGTACCGAACGCCTGCAAAGGAGTAGAACGAACCTCGTAATTTGAAGAAACCGTTTTGGCTATATAAACTAAATTACAAGAAATATTTATAAAAATAACTGAATGTTCTAGACTTACTATTGGTGTTAGGAGTAGCGGTGCGGCGTCTGACAGAAATGCTGTGTAGAGTTGTAATAAGGATATGGTTGTCACGTGTTTTGAAGAATAGATTTGAAGATACGGTTACAACACTGACTCAAGAGTTAAACGATTAATGGTCAAGATGTCATGACACATACAAACGTTGGTCATGCTTTGGATATAAAACTGATCCTCCACATTTCCTACTATGTTAATTTAACTATTGAAGGGAGAAGCAAAGTAACAACCGTCATGAACTGAATCACCAACAGCACGCAAATATTTAAACATGGTGTGTTTTGTGGTAGAGCGAAGATTTGACCACACAAGTTAAAGCAATTTTCTAGTGAAATCGCCAATGTACAATATTTTTTCTTACCTGTAATACCATAAAGTAAGTTAATTTTAATATAGTTGATAATTCTAAGCTTCGGATTTTCCCAATGGCTTTAACGAAGATATCTTCCCATCCGTAGAGTTTCAGCAGTTTTATGCCTTGCAGAAGCTCGTTGGAATTTTTTAGACGTTTGTCAGAATATTCCTTTAAAAAACGGAAAAGCAATGGTCAAATTAAAGGTGGATCGTGTTGTTAACTTGCAGGGTATGTTAGAATACCTATGTTACAAAAAGGCAAATATCTGATATTTTTTCGATTTTCTGATATAGCAAATCAATGAGAGTGCCTTTAAGCGAATCTAACACATTTGACGTCATTATGATGTCACACTGTGTGACATCATATCACTGCAGTACATGCAGCTAAATAGAGCTGGTTATTACGACAATTATTACGTATAGTAAATATGGTAACAACTGTGTCATCATTTGTGGACTAAAGGGTACAACTCTCTGTTTATAGATGGAAGCTGTCACGGTGTGTATCTGTATTAGTGGAGGAGCTAGGACTAAGGTCAAACATCATCGTTTACCCCTCACTACAGAAAAGGTTTGACACCTTTGGTAGTTACTCTACATCAATGCTATCAGGGGAGGGCGGCCAATAAATCCCAATTTCAGACGTTTCCATTGGTTTACATCAACTCATGTAAATCTTGACGAAAAATTCTGAATTTTTTATATGTTGTCAGGAATTTTTCTTATTCCAAAACCGTTGGAGATGAAGAATCCCAACTCCACTGGAAGGGTATTTCTGATATTTCTTTTTGTATTAATAACGAACGGAGGATGAGGTCGTATGTGGGGCATATGTGAACACCATGACTGACCCACAATCAAAGCACCCATTGGTTTGTGTGTTGGCACTCCGATAATTGTTGATAATTTCCTTTTTTACATTTTTTTTTGGGTGTAGTTCTATAATGAATGAGGCTTGGCCGCCACCCGCCTGAATGCCTAGGTTGGTAGTACTCTCAAATTGTGGTATCACCTTTTCAATAGGGGCCATAAGTTTACACAGGGGTCAAATAAATAAGAAAAATACAAATATTGGCATAATTTGCTTACAGTAGCATCATAAGTAACATAAGTAACATTTTTGGCATTTTGCACAATAAAGTATAGGAAGGCAGCAACCACCCCCCCCCCCCCCCGCCCCTTTGATGGGACACCTTGACACCTTTTTTTTGAAATGACAATTACGTAAAAGCCTTAGATCATATTCGTTTGCGTTTTTGAGCGACAGGGAATCATCCGTGATGGGGGTGGGGGTGGGGGTGGTCGTACGAGGGTTAAATCATGAAACAATAAGGGCAACCTAGTCTCTCTCTAAATCTCTACTTTCTGGCAGAACAATCATTATTTTGACCGTTCGGGAACCGTCTATACCTCAACAGATGGGTAGATCTTGAATTAGCTAACGATCACGCTGAGACCACTTATAAATAGGCCCCTTTAGAGTTAAGAATGATTAAAAATAAAGAAAGTTTTTCATGGTGATTCGACCCAGTAAACTTTCTATCCGTAGTTTCAATCTTATAAACAATGTTATTCAAACCGATCTGGCAAAAGGTGGCTAAGTGACCTTGTGCGGTGAACTTGCTGTTTTTAGACTATTTGGCGTAGACCAAACAACCAACTATATAACAAATTATGTTGTCCCCATCGGGGGGCTAAGGGAAAACCAAGTGTAATTTCATAATAAATGATTAAAATCATATAACTGTCTGTTCCCGCGCATAACACTGGCACATTTTCTTGAAAATGAATAAAATATCACCTCAATTTCTCTTTCCCAATATCAGTGACCAGTGGATATGTATATACTTCAGCAAACCATTAACTAAAAATATTACAATGGGCCCGGTATGCGGAGCCATTGTTATAGTCCGGTGTTATCACCTACACGATTCGTGTTGAGTAACAAAATAACCCGTCTCTTTTCATTCACAATAACTAACCAGTTTACATTATAATATAGGTCGTTGACCCTAAGTTTAATCATAAAACGCTTTTAATTGAAGAGAAATGTAGTTAGGGACAATAATTTACGGATTTAATTCTGCACACATTGTGTAGGTCCAGCTTCCCAGCAACATTCTGTCATGATGTTTGTTGTCTTTCTTTTCTTCCTTTTCGAATAAAATGATGAGAAAATATGGTCAAAGTTATTGAAACACGCACTAGTAGAATCTCAAGATTTTTCTTTATACACGAATCCGACGGCGACTATTACCGCCCCTACGCCGTGGGCGCCGCACTCAACACCATCCACGCTGGACTGGTGGCATCTTTTCATTTCTCGTTATACACTACCGCTTTTACTTTTGTACGTGTTTACCACAAAGAGCGATAATTTTGATCAGTTCTGACGGCAAATCTAACACTATTTCACTGTTATCCATTTGTATGTCATCAATGGTCGCTCAGGAAAAAAATGTACATTCCTCCTTGGCTGCACAAATGCGATACAGTTACAAAAATGGAAACGACTGCTTGGGATTCACTCGCTAATAACACAAATGAAACAATCCAGGGGGGTAGACCGATCTGCCTCGATTGGGGCTTGGGGATTTCCAAACGGTAATTTGGGGAACTGCTACGTGCATTTACTGTGGCAGCCTCGGTCCCAGTTAAATTAAAAAATCATCTCTTAAACCGTTGTTCAAACAGATCTAGAGTATATCATGATAACGAAGAAAAAATATGATCTTCAAAATCCGCCGTGTTTAGTGGATAAACCCGCTGCAAATAGTGTAATTTCGAATAACTGTGATTTAAGATTTAAATATTCGTGACATCCTGTCTTTATTCAAGTCTGTGTGTGTAACCGTCGAATGGCGTAAGACGCCCTCCTCCGTTAGTCTTTGAAACAGATTAGCACCCGGACGTTGAAAAAAACACAATCTCCAATGTTGATGTTACTGTGGCTGTTAAGTTGGCATGTCCTATCCCCCCCTGAACATCATCGTATCCATTTCAGTCTAAATACCACATTGAAACTCGCCGGTCATTTTCACCTGTACTGATAGTCCAGGCGAAGCAACATTCCATTCACAACGAACTATTTTTTTCAGATCTTCCGAAAATCGATCACATTTGCACGGAAATGTCCTTTCTAAAACAACGCCAACAACCCTCATCGAAGATGTCCACGTTTTTTTCAGCAAATACGATGGTCTTTGGGAACTATTCAAATTTTCACTTACCGGAATTATCAACATTCTATTGTTACTCTTAATTTTTGTCTGGATGTTTGATATTTTACGAAAAATTTATTTTCTCATCGACTGCTGTTTATTACCATTTTTAACACTATTCTAACTATAAGCGTTCATTTCTCAGTCACTCAAGTCGGCGAGATAACCTTCATTTTACAACAACAGTAAGAACTTGCCCTTGAATTCCAGTTTAGGCCAGTCCCTGCATCATCCTTCCATAAATCATTGGAAATAACGGGAAATTTTGTTAACAATTGCAAAAATGTAGGTTGTAAATTTCTTATTATATGATTGGGCTTAATTATTTCGTTCGTTAAGCAATGTGCGGGCGTGTTGTACTGTGTGGTTTGAAGGCCGGGATGCCCCCAGTAATGGCGGCGACGTAGAGTGTCCTTTTGAGTCTCCCCGGTCGGATTCGTGGATATGTGAATGACAATAAATTTAGTGGTGTTTACGTCATTAAAAATAACTTCGTCAAATCGGTAGCACCTAATCCTCTTCAACTCCGAGACAATATAACAATGGTCATTCACTCCCAGATGAAAAGGAACCTGAAGTGTTTTTCTATACCACATACTGGATCGGTAATTGATTATCTTAGCTCCATTGTTTGCTGAAGTCTAGTGTATCTATTGGTCACTGAATACCTGGGGGAAATAAATGAAAGTGCATTTGTATTCATTTCCAAGAATGTGGCCCAGGTTTATTTGCGGGACCAGACGTTATATGATTTTAATAATTTATTATGGCATTTACACATTGGTTCCCTTAGCCCTCGATAGGACAACAAAACAACAGCATAGAAGGACTGTCCCCATAGTCTATTTAGTTTTGCATGTTCCGAGGGAAGCAATGATAAGGTTGAATGGTACTTCACTAATGTTTCCTTCTCGAGATTTGACATTACACTTCCTACGAACATTTGTGCAGTATACAAAAATAACAATACTTTGCTGCAAGCAACGCTGCTTGGGGCCCATTACAATGTTTAATAGTCAGCAGCAAAGTTAGGACTACCTGCAGTCGTAAAATAAGCAATAAAACAAAACATGCAAGATTTGGTCATTTTAAATTTAAAAAAAAAAAAATGATATTAAAAGATAAGAAATGAGCTTACCTGAAAAGGTAAGTCCTAGCGTAGGAACCAATGAACATATCACCTAAGGTTCCTGGCATCTGTGGACATTTGATTTGGGTTATTTTGAACCCATTGTCATTAGCCCACCTACGTAGTGTAGGTTGAAAGTCGACGACTTTTTTCGTAAACAGTGGTCTGTTAAAATACATTAATGACATTTATATATCGCCTTTATATCACTAACGTCCCTTAAGGAAAACTGACGATCACCGCAAAAGGGAGGTAGCATTAATTTCCTTGTTAGATCTAGTGGCAATTCCCCTACAACAGCAAGGGTCCGCTCCGTTATTTTTTTAATATGCTTTAAATGCGTAGGATTAGCAAAGAAAGGAACAAGACATATATTCTGCATTTAATAATGACATGGAAATACAAACCATATCATACGTAGTTTGTTTCCTAATATAAATTGGCAACATATTCATGGCGTGCAAAAAAGCAAGATAATAAGACCCATCTGCCTTGCCTATCTTATGACCTTATTTCTTTAGTGATACTTCAGTAGCTATATTTTCCGTTAATTCATGCAAAAGCCTCTTGCATATGGGAGTGATGCCATTGAAATGTGTTGGAGGCTAATTTATGAGTCTGAAACAGCAAAGGTCAAATAACTCTCTGCCTGCATTGAGATCGGTGTGATCCTCGACTGTAGACCAGTAGCAAACTTGTCTGGTTGCATATTGCTGTAAGGATAGTTGGCCAAAATGTCACTGCGATTAAAAAGAAGCCGTTCTTGAAGAGATCTGTGATGGAATAACCCGGGTAAAGGGTCCAGAGAATAGAAACACAGAAAATAATATGCATTTACATTTAAACAGGCATTTACTCAAACCACAAGTCTCGCCTGATTGTGCGATCACTGGATGTAACTGACCGCAAATGACCCTTTGATCTGTGTAGCTGACCTCTGACATGACCACTCGATGGATGAGGTCATGTTAAATCTTTAGCGCTACTTTGATTACAATTTGAAAAATAGGAAAAATACAGCGTTCAGTGAACGCATGTGTCGTCTGCTGTCGCGGTTTGTGAATAAAGACAAAGGTCACCAGGGTCACACGAGGTCGTCAATATGTGGGTCACTATCCACGTATGTGGAAACAGTAGGCAATTATGTTTAGGGTTAAAAGTTGGGTCAACATTTTTACCACAGACGACACAAAAATGGAGAAACGGACCATTTTGGGTAGCCACATCTGACTAGAGCTTGCTTGATATGGTCATCCTCTATTAATTCTACCCTCCTCCGCTGTTATTCTTCGGATTTTCCTAGCCAACAGTGTACGTGTAACGCACAACTTCTGATGGAGAGAGTGATGGGATATGAAGGGCAGATACTGTCCGTGTTTTTGTTTTTTTAGTTTTTTTTTCCTGCAGACTACTTTAGTTGAGTTGTCTGGTTTTCGAAATATATATGAATGTGTCCAAGAAAGGAATTTGGTTTATTCCTTCCTCGTGCGTGAATTTAATGCTGGGGGTAGGGTCGACCTGATTAAGATGAAAATATCAGCCGTGTCTTTTATCACTATTTTAATATGTCGTCAACATAGCGTTTCAAAAGATTTGCTTTGTAATGAAGTGGAGCTGTGTAGATGGCGTATTGGTCTAACCATTCCATAAAAATGTTGTGATAAGCGGGCTGACTGTCAAACCCCAAGCCCCAAAGTTTAGGCCACAGAATGTAAAATAAGTGGTGCTTAGAATGAACTTCAATTCATCAATTCCAGGATCTCATCCACTGTTAACAGAGAACGGTTCTTCAAAGCCTGGATCTTTTTCCATTCTTTCACGAATAATGTTGAGGCATCACGTCATGCGAGATAAATTGCTCATCTTCCTCTACCATAATTCCACAACTCCATTGCCAAATCAAACGATTATTCACATGCAATTTATTAGTGCCTACATTGGGGTTAAGGATGTCTGCCAAAGCTCTGGAGGTGTTACCAACAATAGGTCTCAAATGGTTGTTTGGCTCCTGGATACTCTCGGGATAATTTCACCCGATGGTCTCAGATGGTCCTATTGAGCTTGCGTGATCTAAGAATCCTTCCGTAGTCTTTTGAGTATAGACAAAGCTATTTTTGGCATTTACTGGTTCGGTCAGATTTGAGAACCTCATAGGTTTTAGAATCACTCAACATATCCTTCACTTTATCGTCATACCCTTGTGCATCCATCACCACTGTAGATTTGCTCTTTTCTGCTACAAGAAGATTGATAGATTTTCCTTTATGAAAATCATTTAATGCCTATCTTCCCTCCCGCTAAGTATTGATTTCGGAGGTTTTGTACCGCGTAGGGTGTTGGCTATTTTAGCACGAAGGATTGCGATTTACGAATTCGGCAGGTTGTTGCGTACTTGTTCTGTCGCCAGGATAAAACTCTCAATCGGGAGTTTGGCGGGGCAAACGGCGAAATTGAGGCCTCTGCTCAATACACTATATTGTGGTTTTATATTTGGACAGGTTAACACAGTCAGCTAGAATATATAGCTATTCCTATATTGTCTCCTTTTGCAAAATGGTTGGCAGTAAATATCACATTATCCAAAGTCTTATGCTGTATAACAAAATACCTTTGTAAACTACAAGAATTATTTATCAGAGACAGACAATCCAGGGTGGTCAATTAATCCTTATTGGTTGCAGTGACCTTTACAAGGCATTAAACATGTAGTGTTATGAAACATTATTATAGTATCCTCCATTTGTTTAAAAACATTTTATTTTCTTTCTCTATGGAAAACAACTGTCAAGAACTGCCGGACTTTCCCTGGTGCTGATATTGACAATGACCACAACCGCTTGTAAGCAGAATTTAAACTGAGTCTAAAGATCCTGAGGAAGGCAAAGGCACTAGCTAAGTATGACATCCTGGGTCTACAGGATCCAAGTACCAAGGAACGATACCAAATTGAAGTCAGCAACCAGTTCAAAATTTTGTCCCGCACAGAAGAGACACCAGAAGAGCTATGGTGTGGAATTAAGAACAGCATCCATAAAGCAGCAAGCAAGGTTTTAGGCTACCAGAAGAGGAAAGCCAAGAAACCGTGGATCCGAGAGGAAACACTGAACGTCATTGATACAAAAAGGCAACTCAGAGTCAGACATCAGCCAAGGCTAACATCGGATACAATCTACTCAAAAAAGATGATAACACCAGAGTTAAGAAAGACAAGGAAGCCGGTTTGAACCGTGAATGCACAAAGCTTGAACAGTACTATGCCCAACGCAACTCTAGAGAATTTTTTTTAATGTAGTCAAGAACTTTGACATGAAAACCACCCCAAGAACATGAAGTTGAAGTTGAACAGGCCATTGCAAAGCTTGGCAACAACAAATCTCCAGGCACAGATGGCATCCCTGCTGAACTCCTGAAAGCAGCTGGGACATCAGGACATCAAGCGCTGTGGCGGCTTTGCAACCGCATCTGGGATACCGGTGAATGGCCTGAAGACTGGGTATCATCAATCTTCATCCCTTCCCAACCAAGGGAGATATGACCAACTGCGACAATTACAGAACTATCGCCCTTATCTCACATACCAGCAAGATACTTCTCATCATTATTTTCATTTGTATGCAGAATATCTTGGACTCTGAAATTTCAGAAGAGCAAGCTGGTTTTCGAAGGGGAAGAGGCACTCGTGACCAAATCTTTAACCTTCGGATCATCCTTGAGAAGAAAATGGAGACAAACACGCCTGTTTACATAGCCTTCATAGACTACAAAAAGGCATTTGATTCAGTCAGTCACCAGATCATGCTGAGATCTCTGCTTGAAATGGGTTTCCCGAACACATCATGGCTCTCATTCAGTCTCTTCTTGCACCCAAAGAGCGGCTGTTCAAGTAGATGGAAAATCCACATATTGGTTCAAAGTCAAAAGGGGAGTCAGCTCTCTTTAATGTCTACTCTGAGATCATCATGAGAAAGGCAATAAATGATTTCATCAAGGCACCGACATCGGAGGAGTAGAGTTTACCAACCTGCAATATGCTGATGACATAGCCATACTGGCTGAAAATCTCCTTCTGCTGCTCTATAATGTTGCCGATGAAAGCAAAGATTATCACCTACACATGAACGTCAAGAATACCAAAATCCTTGTGTGTTCCAAGACACCAATAGCAGTAAACATGCACCTCAATGGTGGACCCGTGGAGCAAGTATCAGAATTAACTTACCTGGGTGCAACTTGCACAAGCAATAATGACAGGCCGGAAACGTCTTGCCATTGCAAGAAGTAAATTCACTCAGATCCAGCTCTTAAAAGACAGGTCACACTTAGTCAGTGTAAAATCCAGACTACTCAATGCACTCATCTTCCCCATTGCCACATATGGATGTGACTGGACCCTAAAAAGGCAGACACAGCAAAGATCACAGCCTCTGAATTATGTGTTACCGTTGATCTTGCGAGTCACTTGGCAGAACAAACACACCAGTGACTGGGTTCTGACACAGATTCAGCCAAAAGAAAGACTTTTGACACTTATCAGAAAGCGTAAGCTTCAATATTTTGGTCACGTGGCTAGGAGCAATGCAGGGAAGTTAGCCTTAAGAATCTTACAAGGCAAGACTCAAGGCACCGGAGGGAGAGGCCGTCCACGGACTTCATGGGAATCTAACATCCGAGCTTGGACAGCACTGACCATCCACAATGCCACCCAGACCGCACAGAATAGACACCACTGGAGACAGATATCTATGTTGGCTGTAACCAACCCCCATGACAAGGATGGTACCTGAGTGAGTGAGTGATTTTACTTGAGAAAGATTTCTCGCGGGAAAGGTACTTTATGATGGAAAATAAAAATGGAATTCCCTTAATGCTATATTGATATCAGACCAGATGTTGTTTACAAGTTAGAGATTGAGCTAAGTACTATAATAAGAGAGATTGAAAGTTAACAACTTTGCCAGTAGAATGTATCTCCAGTATGGTAGATCTGTGCAGTATAGCCTATAGTGCCAGGATATCAACTGATATTAAAGATACCACACTGGCTGCATGTGCAGGCTATATGTCTGCTGTTCTCTGCATGTACACACTTCTTTCAATACAATTTACAAATGAAGAGCGCCGCTCATTACTCTCATTACTGAATGGTGACGTCATATTTCTGATACAGCTTGGGAGATTTTGGAAATTCCTCAATGTATGTTCATGACGTTCGAGAGACTTTTTAGACCTCAGCTTGTCAAAATTATACATTATGCGCAATGATAATGGGAAAATCCGGTATGGTCTCGGCTATCGGAAGCTGAAAACAGAATTTAAATAAGACTTTCCGTTGTTGAGTGTTGGTGTTTGTTTTATGTTTGTAACGTTGCGCCATGAGTAATCCCGGAAATTGAGGGTTGAAAAAGTACTCCTAAATAATCGTAGATTATGCGCGATATAATGTGACTAGTGAGATGTACTATCTGTGCCTGTATTACTTATATCATTCCTGAACCCACAGTGTCATCATTGCAAGGTGACATTCACTTTAAATAAGGTGACAATGGAAATACGCATGGCTATTTTCCGGCAGTGGAACCAAGTTTGAACTGGGAATTGCAATGGGAGTATTGATTGCTGTCATAATTATATGCGCGGAAACGTGTTTGTGGGCGCGGTCAAGCATGGTTTGCATGACACGTACAATGTACACACATTCGATTGTGTGTATATTTAGGTCAGTCACCCGAATGTACTACACATGGGCGAATTCAGCGTCGGTGACTTGTCACTAGAATCTTCTATACAGGCGTCAATGGAGAGCTTTGTTTGTGCTCTGCCAAGCCAATAGAGCTTAAGTTTTTGTAATCAAAAAGGGATTTCAGTTTGTGGTCCTCAAAGTGGACATTTGCGACAGATGGACTTTAGTGCTAACACTTGGATTATTGTATTGCAGAATATTAGTGTCGTCAAGGGACAGCCCCTTCGTCTTGAACCGCTGAGCACAAGTGATCTTCAGGAATGATAAGATTCCCATGGATTAATTATATTTCCCGTGGACTTATATGACTTTTCATGCTGTTACTTTGGAGTCTTCGCTGTGAGGATATAATTATCATCTTTGAACTGCAACACTTCTTTTAATTCTGGATATAAGTCGTCACGTCTATGTGGACTTTTAAGTAAGACAATGAGAGTATCATTTTATTAATTTGATAAAATAATAATAAATCAGTTTACTTATATAACATTCAGATCACTTTTGCACAAGGCTCATTTGTTTGTGTTTAAAGGATTTTTTCTGACCTTGGCGTCCACGAGACATTGTAACAACACACAGTAATGGATTATGTGGTATTAACTGTCAGCCGGAAAGAGAGCCATCAGAAATATAGTTCGTCATGTGAGTGCAACAAAGTCGTATCTACATTTTCATGATTTTACAGGAGAAGCATTTTTGTGTTTCATTCTTTGTGACTTTTCAAATGAAAATAATTCTTACGCACGATAAAAATGTATTTTTTAAAATATCTTATAAATATTTAATTTTCCACTTAAGTCGACTAATTAAGAAGTAATTGGCTAATTAAAATGGCGTATCTACACACATGATTTCCCGTGTTGTGCAACAAAGTCGTATCTACCAGTTACGACTTTGTTGCACGACACGGGAAATTCAATTTGAGTGCAACAAAGTCGTATCTACACCTAATTAGGCCTAATTAGCCTAATAACTCTGTAATAAATTGAGCTTTATACTTGAAATAAATGTTAAATTATGCGTAATCATTTACTTTTGTAAATTAATTAAGTAATGAGCGTAATATTGAGTGGGAAAAGGTCGAAGCTACATTTTTGATATGTTTTTAAGGTTTTTTGTGCCGAAATTAGCATAAATTAGCATAAATTTGGTAAAAATGAAATTGCTCTTTTCTCAAAATATTTCGAGAGATTTTTTACTTGTACACCTTTTTAAAAACCATCGCTTTACAAGAAATAAAATGTCGTATCTACATAGTAGTTTTCCCGTGTCGTGCAACAAAGTCGTATCTACCAGTTACGACTTTGTTGCACGACACAGGAAATTCAATTTGAGTGCAACAAAGTCGTATCTGCACCTAAATAGGCCTATAGACCGTATTCAATATGACGTAAGCCACCAGACACGTTGGTGGACAAGATGTATACATTCCAGGACTACAATACATTAAGCTGTCAATCGATCCATGTTTAGCGATAGCACAGGGATCATTGACAGGTGAATGTATTGTAGTACTGGAATGCGTCAATCTTGTCCACCAACATGGCTGGCTATTGAATACGGTCGTCTATTTAGCTTAATAACTCTGCAATAAATTGAGACTGTCACCTGAAATGTATATCAAATTAAGCATAATGAACTACTTTTTCTTATCATATATATAACTCAATTTCGCCAAAAATGTCAGTTACGACTTTGTTGCACTCACATGACGAGTTGTGCTCTATGATTTCCGTTATTTGGCACGGAGGATGATAATGACCCATCTTTTCAGTTGTGAATCACGCAAATTTACATCTTATTCTGAGCTGCAATCAGTTTTTGATTGTATAAATCTTGTTTAACGATATTTTGTTTTCACAAACGCGGTTTCGTTTACGTTTACATAGGTTGAAAGATGGCGCTGTTCGTTGGGGGTTCAATAAACTATTCAACTCATTATAACTCTTTTCTTGGTCGTGCTTAAAATCAACTAAATTTGTTGATGATGATTCGGATTCTTTCTTGATGCAATTCTTTACGAACCTTTGCTATTATACCATGGGCCTTTTGCAGTGGCGGCGCCAGACTTCTTTTTCTGGGGGAGAAACGGGGTGAATATTTGAAATTTTGGGGGGCAAAAGTGAATTTCTGGGGGAATAATATAAACAATTTAGAGATTGTTAACCAATATTGGCCCAAAATCGCTGAATTTGGTGCCAAAATTTTTGGTTTTTTTAAATGAATTTTGTATACTTTTGAGTGTTTTTGAACAAAAATCCGCCATTTTTCTTCAGGCCGGGGGGGGGGGGCTGGGGGGAAGAATAAACATTTTTGGGAAATGCCCCCATGCCCCCTTGGCATGATTGCGATGATGGGCAATCTTCGTTACAACTCATTCAAGATTTTTCACCAAAGTCTCAGTTTTCTGTCACTATTTACTTTTCAAACCTTGGGAAAGGTTCGTCAGGTTGGTT
This sequence comes from Ophioderma brevispina, assembly GCA_023653785.1. Taxonomy (NCBI): domain Eukaryota; kingdom Metazoa; phylum Echinodermata; class Ophiuroidea; order Amphilepidida; family Ophiodermatidae; genus Ophioderma; species Ophioderma brevispina. The sequence continues at coordinate 43,943 of JAMKCH010052676.1, forward strand.
ATTGTCCAATTCATTGTTATCCAAACCAAGAGAAAAATCAGATCTCTCAAAAAACAAAACATTGCCTCAGCTATGAAGCTACACCCAGAAAAGTGCTTGTTTATCCAAAAGACAAGCTGGACACAACTCAAACGCCAAGATGTGTCTTCTATGAAATCCCATGCTGGAATTGTGATCAAAAATATGTTGGTAAAACTAAATTTAACCTTCGGTACCCGCCTTGAGGAACGCAGAAGAGAAGCAGATATGCGCAGCCAACAGAAATACACTAAACCAAAAAGGAAAGATTCAGACAGCCAATTCAAAAACTCTTCTTTATCAGACCATGATGTCATTAATTGGAGGGTCAACAATTTTAGATAGGGAGAGTGATAGAAAAGCACACTGGATAAGCAAATTCACCTGGATCAGAAAGATGAGCAGACAGTCATGAACGGCAATGAGAGGAAATAACTTAAGTCATAATAATATGATACACTGCAGAGATCTAGTACCAAGTATCACTGGAAGTGACGTGATTTCCGCCAGGCAACTCCTGAATCACAATACCATCGGTTTTAAAAAAAGATGGTGGTACACCATCAAACCTGTCAGCAAAAACAGTATGCTTTTCGCTTGGTTTTGATTAATACTCATTATGATAATTGTCGTATATTAGCAAGGCTATAAAAATGCTTCTCAAGTTCCTGCATATTTTAGAAAACAAGGTTATAACTGAATTTTGAAAAAAGAAATCAATTTGAAGGAAACCGAGGCTAGGGGGACGTGAAACATTTATTTTTTACTTGACCTAAAATTATGTAGACGTAGTTGATGTGGGTACGCACGTGTGTGGTTATGTGTCTGATGTCTGTGGAGGCATGTAAAGGTTTGTGTCTGTTTTGTGCTGGTATGTATATGGGTAGGAGGTTCTAGTTTGGTTTCATTTTTCCGTAGTGAAACAGTACAATTATATAGGGAAAAACGAAATACAAAGTCAAAAATTAAACATGCCGGTATAACTATTTAACCTATATTATTGCGGGTATTAAAGAGTCATGGTCCGATCGCTAATAGCCTCGTCCCCAGAACCCTAGATTTTAAAAGAAGTTGTCAAAATCTAGGTATTTCAAAAACTACTATTTTTTCTTATTTACCGTGTGAAATCTTAGGTCTAAAGGATGTTTGGTTTGCATGTTATGAGCGAAAACGTGACCCATTTTGGTGAACCAATATCATTTTACAGAGTACTCTATGGAAGTTAGCTCTCACATCAAAACAGGTTGAAATATCGGCGCGAAGTGAGTGAAGGCCATATCAAGATGAAAACTTCATATACTTAAATCTGGGTATCTCCCTTTAAGTGATAAAATACAAGAAATCCTGGGTTTGTACATTATTTATAGGCATAGAGGTCTTCCCAATTAATTTTCGGGAAAAAACAGGTTCTTCAATAGCCAAACCTGGTTTATCCGCGAAAACCCTTTTTTTTTTCTTTCGTTGTGCAAAATGCGATTTTTAATCGCAAAAAAAGATTTTTTAGTCCGATAAACTAGGTTTATCAAAAATCTAGCTTTCGAATTGATAAACCTTTTTTTTTCAAATCGAAAAACAAGGTTTATCAAATTTGATTAAGCAAGGTTTTTGAAAGACCTGGTTTTTCGATCGAAAAAAAAAATTCTCGAGCGATAAACCAGATTTATCAAAACCTAGCTTTTAGAATTTGATAAACTGGTCCTTCAAATAAAAAACTTGGTTTATCAAATTCAATAAGCATGTTTTAAAGCCTTGTTTGTTCAGGTTTCCCGGCAGATAAACCAAGGTTTTCCAAGAACTTTGCTTTTCAAATCGAAAACCGAGTTTTTCGATTTGAAACACAGGTTTTTTCGTTAGAAATGCTTTGTTTTTCTCTTTCATAGTGCAAAATACTTGCCATAGACTTCATATATTGGAAATTCCTCTTTTGCACGCATGATGTATCATGACTTCACCTATTGACTGTTACCCCAATCTTAAAGCTTCTAAATGTTAGCAGCTGGATCTTTTAATGTGTGTTTCGATAGCAAAACAATGCAAAAATATCAAACCTCTTTATTTGAATCGTACATAATATCTGCAACATACGCCACGATAGGATCAAGCGCTAATGGTCCCACGTAGCTCAGAAGATCAGCAAAGGTTTTAAGGAAGAACGATGTCAGCATCCGAGCCCCGTGAATTTTGATGTAAACTCGCCAAAGGGATGGTTGCTTACCTTCTTTCTCGGCCCTTTCCTAGAAAAGAAATATGTAAGATGCGTATTCAAGCTAATAAAAGATAATACTGATAAACTCGCACTATCGATTTGATATCAGATGAAAGGCTGTATTTTTCTCATTGTCGTCCTGAAATTTGAGCCCTCAAATCCATTTCATTCCCAAGATATGAAAAACGCCGTTTTAATGGTTAACGTCAATATTGGCACTGTATTGAATAGGGCTTTGCAATATAAATTATTGCTTCTACCATCAAACCACAAGTTTGTTTCTCATGGTACTTGATGGGGCGTATGTGAATGTTCCAGGCTCATATCAAATACAGAACACAATAGACATAAATCGGAACAAGAACCTTTAACAAACAATCACAATGTTTTAAATTATTAGTATTCGCTCCCACTGGGAAATTTAAAAAAAATATTTCACTTCATATGGGCCGGGGAGGGGCCCGGCTAGCTGAATAGCGCCACCAAAATGCTGATTTTATGCTAATTAGCATAAAAAACGCCATGTTCCCACATATGCGCAACTGATAATTAGGCAATTACATAAAATTTTGGGCAAAAATATTTTATCGTTAAAACATGGCGCGTGAAAAACGAAATGTTGGGTCTACGTGGATATCCCTCCATACACGTTAATGTTCTTTAACTTTTAAAACCAGAATGTATATGTTTTTGAACGTTTTCTTTGCTGCTGATTTTGAATCTGATTTGTGCCACACGAGAAACCTTTAGCATTTTCATAACAACGTAATCTTTCCAACAACACTCAAACTTAGGAGTTGTAATCATTGCGTCAGTCCCAATGTTTTAGCAGTCAGAATATCCATTGAGACCGATTAAAATAATGATTCGGAAATCAGAAATTTCAATATGGCAGCGAATAAATTGTCTGACACTTACCTACTCTTGGCCGTACAGTAAGTTACATCCTGGTGTCTATCCTTGGATTTTTTTATGAGTCAAGATATCAAGAGAGACCACTTTTTTTCAGGAATAATATAATAAAATACACCGTACTAAAAAGCCTATGTGCCATGACCGCATCCTAATCTGAGTTATTGGTATGATTCGGATGACATCCAAGATGATCCTCAAATATAGCTACTAAATGCATTTAGTGCAGACCAATAAAAGATTCAATTTTCAGTCTAAGATTACGATGGTTTAGTTTTCTGTAGGATGTAGGGCTCAAAACAACCCAGTAAGAACGTCTGAAGCACCACTGAGTCGTCCGGTAATCAACCATTGCATAATGGATCTCGAAGGATCCCTACAACGAAAAAAAGTACATCTTTTGACTAAATGGTTAATAGATTTTTGGCCTTTATTAAAATACCATCGGTAACCATACTGGACGCCCATGTTGGATGTCATCTTACCTTACATGTATCGATTACTTTGATTACTTATCTGGTTATTTTATTTTAAGTTTCCACACCCTAAAATCCACTTTCAAATTAATTAAATGCATTGAGTTTTTCGATTCTTTCAATATTGATTATAATCATTCAGCATACAACTGAAAAATAATAACTATTTTCTGTCAAACAATCATTGGATTTCCTACCTTGTGTTTGGCTACAGAAATATCTTAAAACAAAAGGTGATTTTTTTATATATTAATATATTCAAATGTAAACCATAGGCTGAGTTTCTATTTGCTTCAATAGGAAATGAGAAATTTCTCTCAAGTTTGTACCAAAGAAATAAATTATCAGCTTAATGATTTCAGATGGGGATACTTTAGATAGAAAACTTTACATCAGTGCAAAAATCAGGATTTTTAATTTTAAGGGACACCTGTTATGTAAAATCTCTCGTTGCACCTTTAATTAAAAATCGGAATTCCAGAAAGTGGATTTTGGAAATCCGTGATCGGCCTAGAAAATCGATTCCTACTTCGTAATCTTATGAAACGAATGTGTAATCTGCAATCTTTTGCCAAGATCACCAGCTGAATGCGTAAGAATGTGTAATGTGTAATATTATCTGGTGCCAGAATCACCGCGCTAATTTAAGGTTGCATCTCATGAACAGAAATAAACAAAGTCAAAGACGTACCAATTCATATGCCCTAAGTTTGTAAATGTTAACAAACCTGTTCTTCTTTATACGCCGCAGTGAACCTGTCATGGATTGTCTTGGCTTGATGTTTATGAGGTAATGTTCCTAAATCTTTCATGACGAGTGGACGTTTGTATCCCATTATGGGGAGCCAGTTGAGCCACCAGTAAGAACACTCAGACAACAAGTTAACGAACTGCTCCATGAACAACATGTTCTCCATATTCTCCACATCTTCATATTTCATACTTCGACACCAATGGAAAATCTGTGTATGGAAAGCAGTAAGTGCAATTATTATTTGGAACGTCGTATTTAATTTCTTCTCAACGTTAACACACCAGAGCAAGCGCTTTGTGTCAAATAATCAGTATTGTTAGTGGCAAAGGTTTTAAAAGCTCATGGTGTGTAAAATAGGTTTTGGCCAAAATGATCATTGTGTCAAATGATCATGTCAGAGACAATGGTCTCATTCGCATCCATGTTTTTTGTTTTCTGAACTTTTGACGACCATGTTTTCATTGGCCCTGATGATGACAATGTGGCTTACCTTGGCCATTTTGTAGCCAAAATAACCATTTTACCATGTTTTGTTTTCAGAACATTTTGACGGCTATGTTTTGCCAAGCCTATCATATCGTCGTGGTCACGACATACTGTCGAATCTGATTTTTTGGTCAAATTGAGTTAATAATTGATTCTGGTTACATTTTATGTACTCTTTAATTGTACCCAAAAATCCTACCCAAAATAGCCCCTGTCGATTAATAACACCCATATGTATAAAACGGGTTTCACAAACAATCGAATTCGTATTTGATAGCTTTGCGTGTCCAAATATCTCAAAGCTCCCAGATAAATTGCGAACGAATACGTATTCGCTGGGACAAAGATTGCTACTTCAGTGATCAAAAATCGATAAAAGGTCGGTCAAGATTTAAGACAATCGGTGAAATTTACCTTTCTATACTTCATGAGGGACCCGGGGGGGGGGGCACTCGGATTTGGTTTGGTCGGGGATGTGAAGCTGAGGAGTCGCACCCCTATACCCATTTCTAAGGGTCGTTTGGTAGAAAAAGGTACCCATTTCTTAAGGATTTTGCTTCAAATATACATCCATTTTTCAAAATTTCGAAATTTTAGCTAGATTTTGAGCCATTTTTCGTGAACACGGGACCCATGTCTAAGATTTCTCATGAAAATTTACGACCATGTCTAGGGATTCTCATTGTAAAAAATTGACCCACTGGAGACGGAAGAACGGATAATCCCCGTATACCTTAACATGTGGTAACCCCCACCCCGGGATGAGGGATTGTCCATGTTATGTTCACATTTTAATTTTTGTTGTTAATGAATTATGTTACTGTACTAATTGAAACTACGATCTTGTGCATCGTAAAAAAGGATTATTCAAGTTTTGCACTTTTTACATTTGATTACAAAAATATCACTTTTAGGGAGACTTAGTGACATTAACTCTTGCTTTATAAAAGGGGAGGGGTTACCACACTAGGTGAACTTTCCTCCGGTGCGCAAAAACGTTAAAAACATCTTTCGTATAATGTGAAGGTAGCACTGCCGGGTTAACGGTTGCCATATAAGAACATTTCTATTACCTCTACTGCCCATTATTGAAAATGCAGCATTCTGATTGATCAGTTTACTGCTCATTATTCTGCAATAACGGGTTGCTAATGCATTTTCTTATAAAATCAAGTTGTTTTAGTTAATAGAATAGAAATAAAGGGTTTGCAATAGCATCTATGGGCTCATAATGTACTTGAGACACATTATTCGCCTATAATGATGCTGCATTACCCTTTACTTCTTAGATCATTTGTTTAGGCCAAGTAAAGAAATTAAAAAGTTGATCGTCCGGACTTTTGAAAAAAAAAATTGGTGAGGGAGGCCTTTAGTATTTGTTATTTTATTATTTTTTTCAAAGATGGCCGCCATGTCTAAGATGGCCACCATGATATATTTGAAGATCGCCTTCGCATTGTGGAAATAGTAGTATGCAAGAAGGTTGAAGAAATTCCTCAACAAAATGAAGGATACTCTTTAAAATATGTATGAGAGTTCAATAGTGCTCCAATATTTTTTGTTGACTTCGTTTTCCCCTTTTTAGCCTTCTTTTTGGTGGTGTTGTTGCTTTTTACAAAAAATAACAAATAACAAAAAAATCGGTGCGGCGTCCAAAATCGGAGCGGGCGGGGACGATCAACTGGTTTATTTTTTTACTTGGCCTTAAATATTGTGCACAGTATGGTTCTAAAATTATGTTTATATAAAACTAGTCATTTTCCATCATTTGGAGGCTAAAACCCGCATGAAAGTCCGATATTCCTGCCTTTTTGGTGCAAAAATTTTATTTTTGCATTTTATACACCGATGTGTGTCTGTGGAAATTAACAATTTTGCCAACTTGCGAACTTTGACGTAATTGTAACGCCATACTGGGTATTATTGTACTCATGTTGGAACCGATAGAGGACCAGAGCTATCCACCAGTACCAACATCGTAAGCATTTGTTCCTTTTCAATAATGAATTCCCAGGGTGGTAAGCATATTGTCAAAAAGTCCGGGGGGTCAATCTGCGCTATATTTTACAACGAACGATAATGCAACAGTGAATGTTTTCCGTTTTACCCGCCTATGGAAGTCTTTCATATCGATCACCCACCATCATCATCATCATCATCATCATCATCATCATCATCATCATCATCATCATCATCATCAATCAGTAGCATCATTGTCGTCAAGCTTCGATGTTTCATATTTTCATCGTTATTGCCACCATCGTATTTTGATCATCGTGGGATTGTCAACATCATCATTTTAAAAACCCGTAGCTATAGTAATCTCACCAATACCAGCAGTAGAAATCAACGGGTTTCATGCAGGCGAATACGTATTCGACTTCTTAGAACACAGCGAATCAAACATTTGGGTTTTGACAACCAGTCAAATCACATTCAGTGGCCATTTTGAATAATAAAACAGTTGTTTCTTGGCATTTTAATACTCTCGTCAGTTAGGAACCATTGACTTCTTTAACATACACGACTTAAAACCCCAATTTCCTTTCATTTTATTTCATTACAAGCATTTATAAGTAACTCAAACTTTCAAACACCGTTTTCTCAGAACTAGCATTTATGCTGATTCGACACTATGCAGAACCCACGACGATATGAAAAAACATGCTGGTTTCAAAAACAGCTGTATCAGTTACTTTTGGCATAGCTGTTCGGCAATATTGGCCACCTTTTGGCCACAATGAACGTTTTCGCATTTTATTAAGTAGTCAATATTTTGATAAGCCTATCCTATGTAGGACATGGTGCTGCGTGCTGGCTGCAAACAAAGCAGCCTTATTGACCCGAGGAATGACAATTTTCTGTTTATCTGTGGTAACTATGTTAAACCTTAATGTCCGTGGTAATCATGTTAACCCTCTGTTTTCACGTACTTGGACACAATTTACTGACACTTCGATGTAATGGCCCTTGGTAGTCCGGCACAAGATAGGTCATGTGGCCCCAAAATGGCGACCTCATGAGAACTTTGTCTCCATTCACAAACCGCAACGGCAGACGATGCATGCGTTCGAGGAACGCTGAATATTTTACAGAAGGAAAGTCTGATTATTTGACACAAAAAAATCGGTAAATTTTGGCCAAAAAGTGACCAAATGGCTAAAATGTCTTAAATAGGGTCAATAAGATTGCTTTTTTTGGAATCAGCATCACTTTTTACATAAGATAAGGCTTTCAAAACATTGCCACCAAAAAAAATCGGATTATTTTACTCAAAATGGTCAAAAATCGTCATTGGTGTCCAAAAAATGGTAAAAATGGCCATTATGTCAATGTGTCATGAGGCTCAAGTTGAGCGGAGTCAATAAGACTGCTTGTTTTAGAATCGTTTTATGTAGGATAGATTTTTCAAACCATTGCCACCAAAAATTTTAATTATTTTACTAAATTGGTAGGAAATGGTCATCTTTAAATTAAAGGTGGGTGTTCCGATTTATGTGTATCCTGTTCTCCATTTGATATGAGAGCATGGCACCTGCATACACTTACCATCAAGTATCGCGGGAAACGAACTTGCGGTTTTGATAATAGAAGCGATAATTCACATCGCAAGGCCCTATTCACTACTGTGCTAATATTGATGGTTAACCACTAAAACGACAGTTTTTTTATTGGAAGCTGAAATTTCAGGACGAATGAGAAAAATACGGTCTTTCATCTGATATTTATACTACTTCCGGTTAAATCAGGGGGTTCTAGAGGCGATCGGAACAAGCACCTTTAATGCCGCTATAACTTCTTTGTCATAATTACCTTAATTCTAACTGCGTTTAAGTCCATCAAAGCAAGGAATCCATAAACTATCATTAAAGCTAATGTAAAATCAAATCTTGCCACTTCAACAAGAGAGTCGACTCCAACTTGACGGCTTCTACTTCCAGGTCATTCCCAAAATTCAAGAGGTCGACAGTTAGTGTTTGTGTAGTACATGCACAATCTAGGTACAATAGTTATCACCACACACATAGGTTTGATCTGACCATCTTACCATCGTGTGCTAATAAGACATGGCTGCAAAAGTTGCCATTGAGAGCACAGCTTGTGTAGTACGGGTACATGGTGGTTGGGTGGTGTTGAAAGGTCGATAAGTGGCAGCGGCATGAATAGAACCCCTTCACTATTGACCGGAAGGAGAACTATAAGGTAACCACTAGAAGCCATCGCAACTCATGTCGGGAAATCTCAGAAGGTACTGAGTTTTGTACTTGGCCTGAAGTGCGTTATAACAGGCAATTATCCAAATGAAAGAAAGTGCCTTACTAAAAATTGCAATGTGCGTTCTAGTTGTCTATTGCGTTTACATGACAAGAGGTGTTTAGCACGGAGTCGTTGTCACTGGCAGGGATGAAGTCAGTAAGAGTTGACCCCACACAAACCCTCCCAGTTTTCAGATACAGCCCATGGGTGTGTTTTGCTTTATTCATGCTCTGGAAGAAAAAGGGACACATATAATGACACAATTTAAAATTCGAAAAGATGATAGCGACTTATTCAATGTTTTCTAACGTGTCCCACGTTCTTCTAATAGAAAAGGATTCACAATAATATAATATAATAGTAAAATACCGGCATTTGTGAATGCCTTGTTCAAGGCCGGGTTGTTTGTAAATTTTCGAAACGAACGGTTAAGTAAGCAGAAACAACACTAATTATTGACCCAACGTCAACGGAATCACAAAGCTATGTTATATCCGGTTTTCCCAACCACAGCTATTGCGTTTAGCCACCTGAGGGTCAGACCCGCTTTGTCTTTGTGGATACTTGCGGGTTTCTCCTAACTGCGAGAATTTTTTTTTCGCGGGGGTTGCTTTTCAATATCCCTTAATCCATAAATGACAAAATCATGGATCGGAACCCATGCCTTGCTTTTACGGAAAAAAATTTGCTTCTAGATCTAACAAGGACAAATAACGCTACCTCCTTTTTGCGGGATCGTCAGGTTGGTAGTCATTTTCCTCTAGGACCGTAAGGAATATATGGGCGTATCAGTATTTGAATATACGTGTCCAATCAAGGAGCTCTATTCATGGGGAGAAAATGGGGACTAGCAAACCTGAAGATCACCGCTCCGTGATTTTTGAAAAATGGCATTGAAGGGTTTAAGGGATATAAGAGCGACATTGTTGCCCATGAGTACGAGCTTTCGTGCGCCATTTGTACTTGGTAGTTGCGTAAGTAGGTGGGACCATCAGATTGTTTTAAAGAAAGAGTAAACAAGACGCGAGCCTCCGCCTAGCTGGTGAGCGTTTCGTAATTGGATGCGACTGAGTAAAAAATAAGCTTCCGCTTAAATCAAAACATAATAGCCCTTCTACTCTACGGCTACAAAAGAAATTGTACGGAAATTAATGTTATCTGGTCTGGCATGTCTGAGCAACATCGGGCTATCTCCTGCTAGCTCCAGGGCTAACTTCGCCTGGAACCATTGGTCTACCCTCTGACCTTGTACTTTGACGTATGCAATATATACCCATTTTCAGTGTATAAAGGAACATACGAGCATCTTGAACAAGATTAGCATTTGTATAGCACCTCTTGCAGAGGATTCAAAGCGCTGTTGCGTATATATTATTATTACGCGAGCATCAGGAAATCGGTGTGGTATGAGATACGGTCCGCCGGACTCATAGTCCACCTACAACGGTAAAGAATAGGGCACCCGATTCAGTTGACTCTTCAGTACGCCTTCGTCTCCATGGTGCCGTTCTAGTTACCGCTCCTTGACGTTTAGCTCATGCGAACAACCGTCATGTGATGGCGCTGTTCATTGTGTATGATAAGACCATATTCATTGAAGCATATCGCGCTATCTGAGTTTGTTTTTCGAAGTAGCCGGATAATAACAACGATATTAGCTTTATATTTGCTATTGATACCCTAATGAGAATTTATCATTTTTAAACAACTTTTGGGCGAACACTTTATTATAGCTCTGCCTTGGTGTTTCGCATTTGAAACCATTGCCTACCCGCTGACCTTGTACTTTGAGGTATGTAATATATTGCATATTTTCAGTGTACAAAGGAAGGAACATAAGGGCGTCTTGAACAAGACTAGCAGGAGGTATGGTCCGCCGGACTCATAGTCCACCTACAACGGTAAAGAATAGGGCACTCGATTCAGTTGACTCTTCGATACGCCTTCGTCTCCATTATGCTGTTCTAGTTACCGCTCATTGACGTTTAGCTCATGCGAACAACCGTCATGTGATGGCGCTGTTCATTGTGTATGATAAGACCATATTCATTGAAGCATATTGCGTTACCTGAGTTTGTTTTTCGAAGTAGCCAGATAATAAAAACGGTATTAGCTATTTAGTGACAAAATATAATTGTTGTAGTATATAGATCCCATACCCCTACTGATGGCTTTATCAAAGAAATTCAAACAAAGTTTTGATAAAATAAAGAACGGAAACAAAATAAATTTCGTTGTGGGTGGTTTTAATATTGAACTATTGAGAGAAGATACTAATAGACCTACTCATGAATGTGTGAAGACTCCATACCAACCATTTTAAAACCGATTAGATAACAAAGCTCTGCAACTTTAATCGATAATATATGAAATAATTATTGCGATGCTGTCAATTCTGTAATTCTCCTTGCTGATATTAGCGATCACTTTCCTAATGTATTGTATCCCCACGGAAAAAGAAAACAAGATCCTATTTCCCCGTGGATAACGATATTAAATGTGCAGTGGGTCTATTTGATGGTTTAATTTTCATGGATAAATAATTAGAAATGTGTAAAAACAAAGCGAATTACCAATTTATTATAGCTGTGAGTCTAAAATTATTTTAATTCGATCATGCTTTGTTTTAAATTATTAGGGCCCACTTTCTGCCACTATAAAAACTAAAATAAACTGTTAAATGAACACAGTAGAGTAAGTGATTTTCTTTTATTTAACATCTTGTTATAACAGTAAAAACAGGTTCCAGTGCGTGCGTCCTTGGCTGTACTTCTTCTCTTGTTCCTGTTCTTTCCGGGGTCCCCAAGGCTGTTCCTGTTCTCTCCGGGGTCCCCAAGGCTCTGTCCTGGGCCCTCATTTTCTTGATTTTTATAAACTACGTCTATCATATCCCCTTTTCTTCAGGTTGCAAATTAGTGTTATACACAGAGGACAACACTTTGCACAAACCAATTAACAACACTTAAGATACTCTCGACTTTCAAGACGACATTAACAAAGTCTAGTTTGAAATGCACTTTTGCAAGAGTGACAATTCACTCCATTGGAGTGATATCACAATACCTAATCCATGAAGTGTGAATTATTAGGTCATGAGCCCATAACCGAAACCCTGCACCCCCGGGGATTTTTGAAGACCACTATTTTGGAAACCTTATACATATAGCTAACAAAATCAGGTTGTCTGCAAAAATCCCCATCCTGGGTTAAAGAGTGAGGGCGCTTTTTTCAAAATGGCGGTCAATATTCACTTAATGCCCTTTTTTGACATATATCTTAATTTGTGATCCAAATTCATGCACTATGCGTCTACTTAGTCGCACCAAAACACACCAAGGAATAGTTGAACACCTTTTGGCATGCTTAACCTGCCTCTAGAGGGCGTCATATTTCAAAATGGCCACCAAAACAATGAAACACCGTGTATTTACACACTTAGTATCTTTAAAGGCAAAATGCAGGTGTCACTTATTATATACTTTGTCATGCACCTGTGGTTTAGTTGAGGTAAAGTAAACACTTAAAAATGAAGTAGTTAACCTTTCAAGTGTGTGTATATAGAGGGCGCTTTATGTAAAAATGGTCTATGACTTACTATACACTAGACCACAACCACAGCCTCCTAACCGCATAACCATGGTTTCTTGAGACTTGATGTGTTGACGGATGGTTACTAAGTGAGCAACAAGCTTCTTATTATGCCTACTTGCGAAAGCTTCAGGCAAGGAGTGTACGCTAGCGACACAACCAAACGCGTCCACATAAGTTGTGTACTTCAACACACAGGTGCGTGGTTGTGGTCTATGTGGGGTCAGGGTTGGAATGCCCCGGGGGAGTGTGCTCATGCCTCTCCTGTTCGGCATCTGTGCCGGCGACCGGCCGAAGTGCGGGGAGCCTGCCGTTTTTCTGGAAAGACAAACTTGGATTTTGCGCACAGGATGGCGATTCAAAGAGAGACTCAAGGTCCTTAGATGGGCTCCCCCTTATTGTGAGGAGAACCGTCAGTGCGCAAGTCCTCCGGACATTTGTATGCTTTTCCGTCTTGCGCGGTCGTGCCAGGCGTCACCTTTGAGTGACCTGGTCTGGAGCGCCCCGGTGGAGCACTGTGATAGTCCCGTTTACTTAGGCTCCCCCTTGGCTGCACTTCTTATAAGAACCACATCGGAAGCAGTGGCGTAGCTAGCGAGGGGGCACATGCCCCGGACACCAACTCAGGGGGCGCTGAAATATGATTCGGAAAAATAAAAAGAAAAATACCTTGTGTGATTTTTGTTGTTATTGTCACCGGCAGTCTTAGATCTCTCTTAAGATAATGAGATCCTGGATCTTTCTCCGAAGGCACTCAAACAAAAAAATTAGTGCTGTTATACTACCTTTGCATCACGAGTACTCTTCAACTAAATCCATGAAATTGGGTAGTTTTTTATAAGGCATGAAAATCCACTCAGTTGAAACAGATTAGAATGTTCAAGATTATTGTGTGTTTAATTAATGAAGTCTTTAACGGTGGTAGAGCGGGAGCACTGAGGACTTGGGTCCACACATCTCGTTCATGTTCCCACTCTCTCAGCTTGACACCTTTGGTAGTTAGTAATGGACCCTCTACATCAATGCAGGTAGTTAGTTGGTGTCAAATTGTGGTGTTCCACTTTTTTCAATAGGGGCCAATTTAATTACACATGGGTCAAACGTTTAAATTACTACAATCATGTTGAATGTATGCCATATTGTCCGTCTAGTCATTAAGGATTCCAAAATGTATAGTTTGTAACCATCATCAACCATTGGTTTTAGAGTTATTGGGTAAAATGCCTAAAAGTGCAAAAGGGTGCAATTTTCATTTGTACAGGGGGTCCAAATCAGCAAGTTGCCTCCCATTTTGTTTAAAAAATGAAACAAATTGTCATCTAGCTTAATGGGGTCAAATAAGAAGTAATTTGTAGCATCTGCAATGCTAGTTATCAGCTGTGACAAAATGGTCCTGTGGCAATCATAATCCGATTTGCATTGACCTTCTTTGGACCTTTATCTTGGTGTAAGTCAACATTTAACATAATCAAAACTATATTTTTGGGAGTCCTCATTCCTCAGGCAATAAATTTTGCAAGCACTTTAAAAATATAATCAGAGTAACTTTCACAGTTGAAACCCGTACAAATTGGAGTTTGACATTTTTGAACTTTAGCCCTTGACCCAATACTCTAAAACCCAATGGTTCATACAATGGGTACAAACTATACATTTTTGGAAATCATTTGACTAGCGGATCAAATGGCATACCATTTCAACATGATTGGGAATTTAAAGTTTGACCCATGTGGTAAACTTAAATTGGCCCCTATTGAAAAAGTACCACAATTTGACACCACAACTACCTATAACATTGATGTAGAGGGTCCATACTAACTAATAAAGGTGTCAAACCTTAGATGTAGTCGGAAATGAACGAACTCCTAAATACGGACCTATATATTCTGACTCCGGCGCTATGGTGATGATCAAGAGCATCAAATAGGTCTAATTAACCATGTTTGTTAATTCAAAATTCGCAATCGGATGTTTTGGAAATATGTTTTCAGGTAGGGGTAAACATCATTAAGGAAAATCGGACTATGTCGAGTTACTTGCCTTACTATGGTCAACACCTCTATGAAAACAAGTCGTTCATGACTTTAGAAAACAAACAAAAAAACAAGCAAAAAATTGGATGTCTCCATTAGATACCTCAACATGCTTTATTCAAAGATTGCTTAGGCCGAGTAATATTTTAATTATTAATTAACTTGCAATTTTAGATTGGGTCTATCAACTATTATTAGAAAATGTGTCTTGGAACCTAAATACTCCAAAATGTTGCCCAATCTACACCCGCACCGCTTACGCGGCATCTGAGGAAAATTAAGGTTTTGCTTGTAAAACGGTTGGTTATGCATTATCAAGTGAGCCACTTCCAAATTCCAAATTGTTTCTAATTTGCATGAGAAAATGTGTTTTGGAAAGTGATTTTTGCACCCCGGGCCGCTTCATATATGAACTCGCAATGAGAACTTTCCATATGATTAATTCAAAGAAAATCTAACCCATCAATTAATATGTTACAGTTTCAAACAATTGATCGTACCTATAACGTTTTTAATAAAATGAACCACTTCAAATACCAATTGCTTCTATCAAATTTGCATGAGAAAATGTATTTTGGAAAGCTTCACGTAGGAGGGTACACCCCCTCCCCCAACCCACCACGTTTTTGCGCCGTTAGTTTGAGATCCTTGGAAAGCAACAATTTTTGTGATTACTTCATATTGAATACAAATTGTTACACGAGTAAGTTCACATCCAGAGTGCAAAACACTTGTCGGCCATGGATAAAAATCTTTCCACGTAACAAGAAAAACCTAGGTTTTTAGCTAATTAAAGGCGGATAACCCGATCGACAACCCCCCCCCCCCCCACCCCACTTTACTCCATCAACATTGAGATTTGGGTTTCAGAAGGATTTTGTTTTTGTTGAAGGCTCAGGACATCCACATTAATTAACATACCGTGTCCTTTAGGGTAATTTATACACTTACTTTCTTTTACTATAGAAACGGCTGGACGGATTTAAAGCGGCACTGTCACATTTTCACAAAATATAAAATTTATTCCATTTTCTCTCAAATGAGTCTAGGCCATTGGAAGAATACAGATATATTTTACACATAAAAATAACATACCAAAACCAGATAGGAGCATGAATAAGGGACTAAAACATCCAGGTAATTGTAACTTTTAAGTTTGCCGTAACTTACTCAACAAATGTGTCAATTACATGAATATCACAGACTCGTTCTCATTGATATTACAACCACAAAGGTCGCAGACCGGGCAAACAGTGTGAATGCCATGGGATTGCCATAACTGGAACCGCACATAAATGGTTTGCTTCATAATTGGAGGGCTGGTCATCATGTGTCAACATTAATGGCTCCCTATCTAACCCAGTTACCACAGACTTCGGTCTACCTCAAGGGCCAGTGCTTGGGCCCCTCCTGTTCACGGCTACTCAGCGCTAATTGGTGAAATTGTAACATTAAATGCCATCTCTACGCTGATGACTCTCAACTTTACATTGCCTTCAACCCTCGCAATCCTGACGATATTTCCCGTGCTTTGCATCAATATCGTACTGAATTGCTGAAATTAAAGCATTCCTCTCTGCTAATTACTTGAAACTGAGTTTTTTCGTTGCCGCATCAAGCTACAATCTTAAGTTTCTGGACATTCAAAACATCACGCTCACCATTAGTGACTGTGAAATCAAACTCCCGTTATCTCCCGTTATTCGCAACCTCGGGTGTTACATAGACTCTAATATGTCTCTTACTGCACATGTCAATGTACTTCGTAGAAACACGCAATTCCAATTTAAGAACGTATGGCGTATCCGTCACATCAACCAAGAGACGTGACATCATGCAGTAAGAGCACTTATACTCTCCAGGTTCGACTGCTGCAATGCCCTTTTCCTTCAGTTATCTGCCAAGAACATTAACCGTCTTCAGCGACTTCAACACTCCGCTGCCCGTGTCTTTTCTGTTGGGCGTAGAGTTGAAGCTAGTGGAAGCGCAGCCACTAATTTCTTCTCTTCACTGGCTTTGCATGAACAAACGCATCATATTCAAGATCCTCTACATTTACAAATCTCTACACAATCTTGCTTCCCAATACATATCGGATCAACTGACTCATTACATTCCTTGCCCTCCACTAAGATCTAGCAAAGACACCACCCGTCTCACAGTTCACAAGTCCAGAAGTGTTGCTGGAGATCGTCGTTTTGCCATCACTGGTGTCAAGGAATAGAACTCACTGCCTTCTGAAATCAGAACATTGTCTTCAGTCTCCACTTTCAAGAAACATCTCAAAACTTATTTATTTTGAACAGTCTTCTTCATCTCCTGGTTTTCTTTTGTTTTTCTGTATCTTTGCAATGGTGCCCTTGCGAATTGCGTTTTTAAGAACTCTTTGTATGTATGTATGTAATCAACTCCGGGGTGTTTTTCTTGTGTTTAACGCCATTTGTCGTCTGCTGAATAAAATCACTCCAGAGTGATTTTTTTATAAAATCGTTTTGTTTTCCCGCAAGGAAGCTGATTAGGGCTTAGTCATTTCAGGTGAGGGCTAATGTCCCTAGAGAAAATCTGACAATCACCGCAAAAAGTGAGGTAGCGGTATTTTTGTTGTTAGATCTAGGAGCAATTTCCCACTAATTCAAGGCAGGAGTCCGCTCCGTGATTTTTTTGTCAGGTGGGTTTTGAAGTGATTAAGGGACGTTAAGGGATTAAGGGATATACAAGTTTTACAACCATGCAAAACTATCAAATCGGAAAAAAAATTGAGGGCGCATTATTTTTCAAATGTGCCAGTGTCTCTTTAACTCAATTTTTTATTCAGATGGTTTGGTAATATGCTTACATTTGAGGGAAAAAACATCATATGAAAAGTCGGACAACGATCGGGTCACTCAACTTCAAATTCAAATTTCGAATTACATTATCGGTTAAGTGTACCACGTTAAATTGAAGTGTCTAGTCGCTATCACTCCGTTAGGATTGATGTGCTTTATTCCGTAAAGCATGACTTGTTCTTATCAAAAACTACCATCAATATCGCTATAAATCGCTATAAATCTCGATCATATACGAGTAATTGGTTAAAAATTTTAACATAACATTCTCTTTTTGGCCAAGCTTGGTAACATAGGCATAGAATTCACCCTCAATTACTAAAATGTTGTCGATAATGCTTAAGCATGCACTGAGAAAAGTATTTAGTTTTTATACATTTTTTTTTTCAGATAAAACAGATATATTCAACCTACCTATACGTCGTTTTGTCAGCTCGGAAGTCTCCTGTTACAAGTTTGCATACTCATGCAAAACCCGTTAATATTTCAAAAATAACCGTTAAAGCATTGCTATAAAATGTTCATTTTATATCTCAACTTGATTCTAGACCTACGTGTCTTTTGTTAACTATGACTAAAGCGCAGCAGATGGCGTACAAAAATCAACTACATTCACGACCAGCCCAGTGATAACGTAACCAAACGGTTCATTAACATTGACGACATCTTGGCCATTCACCGTTAAAGAGTTAACAAAGCGATTATGCGTGTTGGTCACAGTCACGCACCGTTAAGCTTGTTTCGCAAGTTAAAAATGAATATGACAAAATAAAATCAAAACATGTTTCACGTATATGGGTATATTGAAATTTTCTTTTTAGTTTGTAAACTATTAGCCATGATTACTCCCTCCAATATGTTTACAAGTAAATAATGTCATTAACGTTGCTATTTATTCCGTCATTGTATACCCAGTGGCCAGTGGCGTAAATTTCTTTTGACAGTGGGCGATGGGGTTGAAGAAAAATTATGAATGAAACAGGGTTTGCTGACAAGACGCGTTACTAGCAGATATTATATAATATATATACTTAGATATTATATAAGTATAAATTATACTTAGGAGGTAGGTTTCCAACATGATTCTGACTAGATGTTATAACCGTTCAAGAAAGTATCAAGCATTAAGACCGATGATGCATAATTCTTGCTTTTTTGCTTTGACGCCAGCCAAGATTAGTACTCCGGGGAGAAAAATAAAAAAGGTTCAATCTAGATATTATTGGACCAAACCAGTCTGAGCATCAGCGAATATCGAGTTGTAGGAGTAACTGATGTTATGTTTAGGGCTAGTGATATCATTGTGTGCTTTATGAAACGCATGCATACATTACATTGCACAATTGCTATTGTATGTGTTAGTCTTATACATGGCACCTGTAAGGTCAATATCTCGAAACAGGTCTATATAGAGTGCAACAGTCAAAGCGCAGGTCACACAAATACTGCTTAGTTTTCTTTTCAGCCACTCAACTGACTTCATACATACATACATACAAACGGCTTTTGTAGAGCGCCATTTCATAAAGATCACAGCGCTAAAGTGACATAAAGCATGAAAAATGACCCAAAAGCGTGACAATGTCCTTTGCATTTGAACCTGTCAAAGCGCATTCCCATAATCAAGTCGTGAGAGAACTAATGATCGAACAATGTGATTGCATGTTCCGAAGTTCAGGAAACGACGGATACGTGCGATGTTACGGAGATGGAAAGCTACACTACATGATATTGCTGAGATCTGGTCCGTCATTGTCATCTGGCTGTCAAAAATTACACCAAGGTTCCTTATGTTCTCAGATAGCATGATGGTCTCGGAACCTATCTTCGAATAACCGCAATGAAAAAAGCGTAAAGTAGATTTGGTCAAGGTACACGTTTGATAGATCAACGTAAGACCAACGTAAGCGGCACTTACGTTGGTCTTGCATTAAACATTTTTTCAGTGCAAGACCAACTTAAGTGCCACTTACGTTGGTCTTGCATTAACAAGAAAATACTGATTTCACTTACGTTCTCTTCTTTTGTAAATAAATATTTAATTACGTTTGTCAAGGAGAAATTATTTCATTTACATCAAACAAATACATTTCCTATTGTAATACCTGCTATATTGATGGACACACCACCTATAGAAGCCAATAGAAACACAAAAATGTTCTTCTTGCAAAATTAAACTTGATCTCGTAAAAGACCGAAGTAATGCTATATTTGGTATAGTTTTACATCATTTTAGTACGAGAAAGCGTTGGACACCAATTATTTTGGCACATGAGAAGCCACGTATCTTATCAACAGTTTGCCAAGGTTCCGTTTGCCAGAATCTGTCGAAAACGGTGAGGTCCACGGTTTGTTTGGGGACACTATGCGACATCTTAAAATTGAATTCAGTTTTAAAACAACTGTTATCAAATAAAATTATTTAAGTGTTTGTATTCTGATATGCTAGGCAAAGAAAAAAAACTACCGATTTATTTCTTGGTTCATTTAGCGCATCTAATAGTGTGGGTTGGCATGTCAATGAAACAGTGCCTGTAGGATTTTGGTGCTAAAATGTTTTGGGGAAATGTTACTACAGGGAAAAATTTAAAATCGAGTCAAAATCGAGTCCTTATAAGGATTAGAAAAAAAGTATATATATTTGCCTATGTTCCGACCTTTAGTTAAAGCGCTATAGCCCAAATGGGTTCAAGGTCATCCTGGGGTGAAATTAACCCAATGCTCAGATTTTTTTTTTTTTTTTTTGTTGAAACCGGTGAAAGTTGTTCGTATTGTCTCACAGGATCCAAAAATGTATTATTTTACAGTGTGTGACATTTGGTTGGCTAATTAATAGCAAAATGTCGCACGGGTCTACTGGTATATGGGGGTCACCAAAACTCTCCCTGGATGTCGCAATGGTGATATCAAAAAATCAATTAAAATGCATTTTCTGTTTCAGTATGACGCAAGGAATCATTTGACACACTTTTCACAACACGGAGCATTACCCCCAAGGTGTGACCTTCAACCATTACAGGGCTATACCGCTCTAACTAAAAGGTTGGGACCTAGGCAAATATATATTTTTTGTAACCCTTATGAGGAGACGAAAGCGTTAGAGTGCATTAAAACACACTTTGAAACCTTTCGGGATTTTTAAATTTTCCCTGTACGAACATTTCCCCCCTTGAAGAAGGGGGCATCAGTCCGAAAATTTGAACCCCATCATTTTCTGACAGTTAGGTCCTATTGAACCCAAAACAGCAACAAATCAATTTTAGCATGAAAATCCTCCGGGAATACACACCAACCCCACTATAATATTTGTACCAGGTCCATTTAAAATTGTTTAAATTTAAGCTTTCATTTCGGGAAACTTCGCAAAGATTCGGCACTGGCACTTGGCTTGGGAATTAGGCGCAAAGAAATCATGACCTTTGCAGCACAAAGCGTGACCTGCTGTCTGACTGATAATACCTACATAATTCCCAAACACGCAAAATCACGTTTTTAGCTCTTACACCAAAACGGATTGAAATATTGGAGTGAAACCTTTGCAGTGTAGTTTTGAACTAAAGATATTCAATTTCAAGATGCAAATTTCATATAATGAGACGGGTCATCCCCCCTTTAAAATGATGAGAAGTGAGCTTTACCTTTTTAATTTGAGTCAAACTGACACATGATATTACGGTGGGGCATTTCGTGATCCCACAGCCTCTCTCTAAGAAATTAAGAGTTTTATATTGCATATGAACCGTTGAATCTTACGTGCAAATTCGATGTATTTAGAGTTCGTAATTTTGATTTCTGTCCGCAAACCTTAGAAAAACTACAAAGAAACACAGCTATACTTTTGAGTGTATAAAGTAACTATATCGTCGATAAGCAGTGGTGTGCCAATAGAACTACGACCTTATAATGGACGAGCCGACCATCAAAATAGCTGTAGTGGTCTCGCGGAGGATGGCAAAGAGGCATGGTTAACAGGTTCCTGACATAGACATACACAAAGTATATGATGGCCCATTCAGAGGGGTGGTAACTTACGCGAGATGAGGGGGTCGCCAAAAATATACAGGGGTCAAAATGAAAAAAGTGAGTCAATTTTTGTTAGAAATGCAATACAAAATTGTGGATATGATCACAAGGATTAAAAACCACAACCCCCCCCCCCCCAGCCCCTCCCCGTGATACGACTGAAACATGCTGGCTGACCCTCTATACCGCTTATGTGGAGCGTATTAAATTGCTGTATTGCTAATCTGACATCCGGAGGACTGTAGCTACAAACAACAGAGCATACACGCCAGCAAGTATATTTTAATCAATTACAAAATTTCATCAAAAGGAAAAAAATAAATACTTGAATAATAATAATAATAATAATGAGATATTTTGCACAGTATGTTGGTTCATAGTATTGGAAAACTACACCTGAGAACGAAATGGTCCAAAAGGCGTATGACCCATAAAATAAGCATTTCTTGTAACTAGCATTGGGATCCCGACTGTACTTCAACGCAGCAGAGCTGGAAATGCTACATTTATATCCGTCCATGAGTGGTGAAATAATGTCACCTCAAGAAATATGAACCTAACTTGACTGCCTGAACTAATTTAAAATCAATTTCTGGATGAGCTAGATACGATGAGCTATTTCCCGGATATATCATATTGGAAGGCAGTTTCCAGCAGCCGTTGAATTATTATCGGAGATGGCCCATATTAATTATTCTAATTACAAAATAACTTCGTTTGTGACACATTGACATAGACATTTTCGGACTTAACCATTCACAGGTGAAGTTTACTAGTTTTACTAGCCAGTTACAATGCAACCCGTTTTTGTAAAAAATCTCAAAAATTTTGAAAAAATTGGGGACGCTCTTAAAAAAATTGTTGCTATTATTGCTTTCAGGCGAAATTCTGTGTCCCTTTAAGGCATCTTTTGTTTGCGGTTATTCCGTCAAGAGATATGAATAGTAATTTATGCAAAATGAGGTGGAATACCAAAGGATATGAATATTCATTTAAAATTTCAAACGAGCCATTTATAAGCGCATGCATGCGTAATTTCCTCTCATTCACTGTTAGGATGATATTCTTATTATACAGTATTATTGCTATCATGTGCGTTAGTACTTTTTCTTGTATTAGAAATAATGTTTAAAGACTATGTTGAATTTGTTTTAACAAAAACTGGTTTGGAAATGTTGTTTTAAACTGTACATTTGGGTATAGACTCATTTCACAATATCACTAGCTATCCTCCTCGACCATGGGGAATTTCCAAAACTGTAAATGTATTAGAGTAGACGTCCGAGGATGCCCAGTCTCCCATTCCGTAGGACGGCCCAGTCATTCGATCCTACGTATAATCAAGATTCAAAACTGTTCCTGAGAATACAGAGTTTTTGAAACTAAAAATTAATTTATACTTAATGCGACCCGTACTCTGCATTTTTGGGGCTCTCAAACTATCGCAAAATTCACGGTCCTCTCAGGAAGAGTCCTAGGGCTCTGTGCTATGACGCAAAGTCCTAGGAACCTGTGGTACTGTGATGTAGTGTCCCATGACCCTAATCTGCGCTGTGTAGTCCTAGGACCCTGTGGTATTGTGATGTAGAGTCCCAAGGCATACATAAATATGCTACTTGCACTTTAATTAATTGAAAGGTACTTGGTTACTTAAAAGCAAGCCGAATCCTAGCAGTCTTCTGTGGTGTAGCGATGCAGACCTTCAGACAACCAGGTATGTAATAGTATACATGTATTGTTGTAACGTAATATGTGATTGGGGATTGTGTACGTAGGTTCCAAACCTGACCGCACTACTTTATAATTCGACGGGTATAGAATTGTTTTATTACATTTAAAAAACATTCTTAACTTATTTACTTTCATTTTATTACCTCTTTTATTACCTCATTTTATTTTTTTATTTATCAGTAATTTTACTACTTCCCTTCTTATAAAATCTTATAAAATGTGTAATTTGATATTTAACATTTGGTATTTATAAAGCATGTTGTAATATTCGGTTATGGACAGAGGAAGTTTTAAATGGAGAAATAGTACATCATGATCCAAATACATCTTCTTAAGTACAGGGATACCGGATACAAGTTCTGTTTAATGAGTCAAGAAGGAGGTGTATCCATAGTGCTGACCTTGTTGGACATTTGGCCAATTATTTCAGTAAATTTAGAGTCAGAGAGTGCTTTAAACCCTGGAATAGAGCATTTACAATCCCTATCTGCCTGGAAAGATCCAGCATTGACAGTCATATTGTACCTAATCTTTTCAACCTTATCAACAAAGAAAGTGAGGAAATCATTGCTAAGGTCTGCGTCAGAGTTAGCGCTGCGCAAAGCCCTTGAAGATGAATTCAAAAGACCTTTGAGTGTTATAGTGTTATGAACACGTCCTTAGTACTACAACAAAGAAATTTGTCAGTAAAAAAGTCACGTTTAGTGCCTACCCTGAGTTTACTTAATTTTTCTTTCTGAACAATAAGCGAATTATAGTTTTGCGCCATCTTCGCTCAAGACGCCCCCAAACCCGCCTCTCCTGATGGATCTTTTACTATTATACCAAGGAAGTCAAGTCCTGATGGAATCCTGACAATAGGGCAAAGTTCATCCAGAATAGATGTAATGGTCTCATAATAATCACAGAGTGCATCAGGATCATCACAATCGACAGGCACTGCACAAAGACGATCACTGAGGAGATAATTGAATTGATCAATGTCAAAATTACGAAAATTACACGGGGTTTTTACAACCTTCATACCGAACAGAACAGAACTCGTGGCGATGTGGTGATCCGAATACTACATTAATGCAATATTAAGTGTTACCCAATCATTGACATCTTTAGCGTATTCAAATAATGAATACTTTAACATGCTAATAGTTGAAAATTTATTAGTGTTAACACCATTAACCGTTTAACACTATGTATTACGTGCTGCTCTTAATAACGTTAACGTATTTGGACATTCTTTGCAGTGTATTAATAGCTCGCAGGTGACAAATGGCGTTCGCTAAACAGTGTAAATTAAACCGTATAAGTTATATACTACTAACTAGACTGATACAATGCTCTTGGGTGTATAGGTGCACCGTTATCTTCCTTGATATCTGGAAAACTGCTTTAAATGTCTGAAAAATGCAGTACTTTTATTTCGAAAGTGATTTCATGATTGACACTGTAGACTTTTATGCATTCTCAAATTAAATGCATTTGTACAGCATATCTGAGGCAATTTACTCCGCGCTCATTAATTTCACCTTGATGGCCCACTATCAGCTGCACCGAACCTTTAGCATCTTGTACTGGGCAGTCGATGCACTTTACGTTTAATAGTATAATTAAAACATCGTGTTACCATATGTTCAAAATCTGGTTATTTGGTGAAATTAGCTTGTACTTTGGCGGGGTACTATTGTACTTCCCTGTGATTGAAACATGGCCAAAATTGCCAGTTTATCCACAGACTACTGTGTACGAATTTGTATTGCAGAAAACGTTAGGCTAAACTCCACTAACTTTTTGAAAACATTGACGTATCTATTAAAAGCCAAAAATGTTAATAGCACATTTTCTTGATAGAAATGAGTGTTCATAAACTTTTACTTCTATAGAACTTAAGCATAAAACATGAGAGCGAGCAACAAATGGACCCGATTGCGTCAGCCATTTTGCAGGTAACACAACCCTCAACATTATGTAGTATCAACGAAAGGCAAATTTTATCAGCTTAAATATACTGCAAAAGATCATTTCCATTAGTCAATTATGTACCGTTTGTGATGTTTTGTGATGGGTCAAAATAAAACAATATCAACCATACGATAGTTTATCACGGTATCCACATTAATTGGCATTTATTAGTAGCGAAATGATAAACGAGATGGATAGCATGTAACATGCACTCATATGTTTACAAATGTTAAGTTGCAACTCAACACAT
>JAMKCH010052678.1:0-29493 GCA_023653785.1 Ophioderma brevispina
TGTTGTGCGCCCTTTAAGTTTAAGGTGCACACCAACTGGACGAGAGAATGGACGCTGCTCCATTGCCGTGTCAATTGGGCAGTGCAGTGGCCGTTGCCCTTGGCGAAAAAACACCCTAAAACACTTCTTAACTAGACCCCCTCCCTAGGGGGTTTTTTAAATTTCGATGCATTTTGGCGGGTTAAAATTGCGTTTAACTTTAAATCCTTTCTGGAAATTGCGTTTACTAAACCATACGTTTACTCACATATAAACGTTCGCTTAGTTTAAAATCGCGCTAAACACCTTTTTGGAATACGGCTATATATTCTAATAAAACGTAGGTTGATATTAGGTACCAATGAAGCTGTATAGCAGGAGCATAAGGGGCATTTAGTGATCCAAACCTCGTCCCCCCAGTCTTACCTAAAAAAGTTGAGATTTGTATATCATTGACCCGGTTAGCATTAGAATCCAGTGTAACCAAATCTTACGTGCAAATTGCTGTCGTATATGTGTTGAAGAAATTCGCAATTTTATATTTCTGTCGTAAACGGACAGAAATTACAGCATAGCGGTATTATATGGGACAGTGGGCAACAAGCAATTGATCAAACACCAAACCTCAAGATCGGGATCAACTCAAATTTGTGAGAATAAGCTTTCTCAACGATATCTAGTGAACCATTAATAAAACAGAAGCTGCTGGAATCACGAAATACCCCTTTAATTAAGGTTCACGTGAGGATAACAGTATTTCCAAAATTCCAGTTGGTCCCGAAGGTGTGTTTTGATGTTATCAAGTAAGATGTTTGTTTAAAGGGCCCATGAGGGCCACTGTGTTACGGCCGAAAATCACAAAATTACCTTTTTTGCAGAGTAGAT
This sequence comes from Ophioderma brevispina, assembly GCA_023653785.1. Classification (NCBI taxonomy): domain Eukaryota; kingdom Metazoa; phylum Echinodermata; class Ophiuroidea; order Amphilepidida; family Ophiodermatidae; genus Ophioderma; species Ophioderma brevispina. Next base: position 865 of record JAMKCH010052678.1, read on the forward strand.
GTAATCGTATGGTAGGCTAGGATCCAGGCACACGTAATATAATGATATAGAAATATCACCATTTCTTAGGTAAGTTGGGGGACGATTCCTCTTGACCAACATGTGGATCAGAGATAAACGCGTTGTTTCAGTTACACAGATTGTACCCAAAAATATATACAAATCAAATATGTTTGTTTTGCGCAAACTGATAGTTCATTCTCTCTGGAGGTTTACTTGATTCTTTTCAGGAATATTCCACTTCGTAATATTTAGTGGTGTTTGGTGTACTTTCATCAAGATTTTCTTCACAAGATGCCACATACCTTATACCTTTATTAGTGAGGCTGGTCCAATGGTATTTTATCATTTGTGTTAATTGACTTATTCAAGTCACGATGGCATCAAATTGCGATGCAATAAAAACGAGATATTTAGCTTAGAGATTGGTCTAAAATAAATTCAAAATATAAAGGGGAGCCCCCCCCCCCAAAGCAATATGCTTAAAAGCACCATGCAACAGGCAGGTGTAATAAAGCAGACGTGATTTTTTCTGGAGGGTTATTTGATATACACTGTATATTATTAGTGTACATTCACTCCCGGCATTCATTACTAAGTTCAACAATATGCTATCCACATATATGGAGGACACAGTTGAGTGGGTTGTACTTGTAAATAATTGACATGAACGACCTTGTGTGATCTTGATATCATATTCACTACCCAAAACAACCAGGGGTGTATTTTCTAAATACACCTGTGAATGGAAGGTACTGAAATGTGCCAAGGGAATGAGATTTTACGAGTTCAAAGTGATTGCCAATCAATAGGTTTGATGTGTGATACGAATGCATAGAGTACGGAATCCAAAAAGTCCCACAATAGAGCCTGAGATAATCCAATATACAGCGGTGTCCTAAACATAAATGCCTCCTCGCAGTCGGTGATATAAATTTCAAATTATTACTGAGAATTATTCAAATCTTATAACGATTCTGAATGACGAACTGTTTCGTCATCTGTTCAATTTTTGTCTGATACGGTTCATAGTTTTGAAAACAAAGGCTATTATGTAACCCGCTGTGTCAAATTACCCCATTCCGATGTGCCTAGATCGGTGAAACAGGTTCACCTTGAAAGAGAATAAAAATGTCTTTTCAACTACAAAAATTTCCTGGTACTAATCCTGTCTGTTAAAAAAAAATAAATTCACTATACTATATCACGATCTTTTAAATTGTCTGTCAGTATTTTGACTCTACTCTATTTTAGAATAGTACTTAGTGACTTGGCCAAAATGTATCTAATCTCTTTTGGTCTGACAAATCTGCCGTGCATAATGTTAATTGCAGCGGAGGGATCAAAAACCCACATGAATTGGGGAAATGTTGGGACTATAATTTCAAATATTTTAATACTAAATTTGTTGGTACTATTGTTTTATCCACGGTCTTTATCGTCTGTACAATATTTACCTCCTATTTTTTAAACACATGTAAAAAATCTGAAATTAAAAATTAAATTTTTAATCTTCAGTGGTCTCACACAAATCCTGTGAATATTGTAAATTGGGAGCGGAGGATTAAAATACCAAATAAATTGAAATGGTATGAGTGGATGTTGAAGACCATTATGATATAATATGTTAGAAGGGTCCATTTGATAGACACAACAAACAACAAAATAACCACTGAAAAACCAAACTTGAGTTAGCAATCAAACACAATGTTCAGAACCTTTTCCATCTGTACAAACATTTCCCCTTATTTGTCAAAGACATGTTGTCTGTAAATGATTTTTAATATCAAAATATTTAGTTTAACAATGTTATACTGGTTTAATGAACAAACGTAGTAGTAAGGATAAAGAAAGAGACAGGAGAAAAAAAACAAAAACAGGTGCTGCATACGTTAGCATGCCTTGATTGTTGTAATTCATCAGTCCAAACTGTGGAATGGCTTAAATTGTGGCTTACCCTTACGTAGTCTCTTGGTTCTAAAAAACCGTTGGGGAAAAGCATATCAGAGAAAGTTTGAACAGTATGTTGAGAAAAGGAATAGGGAGGCCGTACAGATATCTTGCAACATTTCAACATTAAAAAAAATAAATAAAAAGACAGGTTAGTCGCAAGGAGATTTTGTAGTTAAAAGACGTTTTATGCAACTTTTCACGGTGAACCTGCTTCAAAACGATCTAACGCAAACTTGGAATGGGGTAATTTGACAGCGTGTTACATAATAAGCCTTGTTTTTCAAAACTAGTGAACCGTATCATACAAAAAAGGACCGGATGTACGAAACAAGTTCGTCATGCAGAATAGTTATAACAACTTTGAAATAGTTCTCATTAATTTTTGAAATTATAGCACCAACTTCAAGGATTGCATTTATTTGGGACACTCTTGAAACATGGCTGAGATTTTGAGAAAAACATTGATGCACACTATATTGTTCTACGGACAAATATGATTTGAACCACATTGTAGACCTTCTCCAAATATTCTATTAATATTTGTCCTCAAATTTAATAACCACAATTTGAATAAATAATGTTAAACAAATAACGTTTCTTAATTTGTGTGAAATTTTTAAAAATTAATGCACTTGTGCTGAATTTGAAACTTTCATTATTTAATATAAAAAAAACTATTGTATAAAAGAATGGCTCCAACTTATTAAAGATCAGGAATTTAGGTAAAAGTTTCATAATCAAAACAAAATGAAAACTTAAAACACATCTACAAACCCGAATTGGACTTGGTTAGAACTGGTGTTGGGACCTGCACACGGATGCAATTTAAATGTGTCCCCCTACATTGAACATCCAATATCCGATCCCTGTTTACAATTTTTATTCAACGTGAAAGAAGACTTTTTAACAAATTCTAACCTTTTGTTAGATTTTACTATTTACACTGTGACTAATCACTCATTGTTGCAACTGAATAATAGGGACTTGTAAAATGTACAGATTTAACTGTTTTTCTTACTCTGAATTTCCTATAACCTTACCTTTTTATTTGATTTGGCGAACGTTTTGGTTGGGAACGCCAAGCTGTCGTGAGTAGAGGTGGGACATTTGGGCCATTTGACGCGCCGTAAAAGTCGTGCAAATTAATCAAGCGTCAAAGGCTTACTTTGAAAGAGTTGAACACGTTACTTCTGGTTTTGCAGATATAATTCTTTTTGAAGCCAGCAATTCCTGTTTAATTGGAATTTCCCAAAAAGAAGAAATGTGAAGTCGTTAAAAGAAATTTTTGATATAGGCGTGTACCGAAGTCGTGCTGATTTCGATTCAATACACGCATACTGAGCAATACACTATCACGTTTGCTCTGAACATTTCACTCTATAGTCTGGGGTGACCCCTTTGGATTGTAGCTAACATGGCAATAATCCCTTGGGCTAAATCTATACATTTATTTAACCGAGTTGCTCCAAATATTCACTGTGAAATCTTCGTATAATTCACACAACCAGAGTAAATTGAGTAGAAAATAATCTTTTTTCCCTATTATGTTTTTACCAATCTCGAGTACAAGGTACTTTCAAATCACGACAAAATGGTATGATAATTGGAAGTGGGATTTTGAACTTCAATGACCCCATTTTGAGTCATTCAGTAACATGTTATTGTGTTGATATTATTATAGTTCCTTATGTTCGAATTGGCAAAATTTCACCAGTTTTTAAAGACATATCATGGTCCACCCCGAAACGCGAAAGAGTCAAATATTTGAAATTTGCAGGAGTAGCCTTAGAAGTGAATGATAAGTCTGTATAATAATTTATTTTTTCGAACTGAAAATGGACAGAAAAGAAGAAAAACAGCAGTGTTCAGATTATGGCAATTCTCCATTCAATATGTGTCGTTTAGTGTCCGTACTGACATTAATTACCGAAATATCCGATTTTGTGTTATTATGTTTTGGTTGCTTTTGGTCTTTAGTGTAACTATTTTTGATGATTTTTTTATTTATGTCTGTGGTTTTTTCTTTCTTAATTTCTTTCTTGTGTAATAGTAAGTTGAAATGTTTCGTTGGAATTTTGTGTTATTGTTATTGTTATGTTTTTCAAATTTGTGTTTTCTCTATCCCCTTCTATGGTCACCTCTGCTTTCAAAGTTATCCATACGCAAAACTTGTGATAAGGGAGCGGTCATTATTTTCCGCTTAAAGAATTAAATATTAGTATTACGTCAGGTTGAGAAATATCATCGCGTTCCCCCCCTTTCGTTTCCCCCCCGTAAAAAAAAAAAATTCCGCATATGCCCCCCCTAATTTATGAGATTTCTCCATTTAAAGTTCAATTTCCCCCTCATTCGCTTACACTTTTTTCGTAACTTCCCCCGCCCCCGTCCCCTCCCGCCCCCTCAATTGTCAAATCCTCCATTCTTCCCTCTGGTGAATATATTGACCCCCATTGCACTCTTAGTTTACAAAAATAGGCAAATAAGGATACACCACTAATCAAAACAACTTTTGTATACCCCAAAGAACGAAAGATGCTCTCTTTGTTTAGATTGAAATAGTTTTTAATGACAATTGTATTGTTTTTATTTTATTGTCTACAAAGCCGGATGAAAAGCAAAACGGTAAAGTCGTACAGAATGGTGACGCCGCAAAATATCCCGATCAAGAGTTGGTGAGCAATTTCACGTCAACAGAGACCATGGTGGAATAAGCTGAATTTTATCCTCTCTCCCATTGGCTTTGCTTGTCTGTGGGTTTGGGAAAATGTATGGCGATTTCCCTACCTTTGCTATCAAAATGTGCGTAGTTAAATACCCTTTCTATGGTGTTTTAATTTTGGCCTCAAAATTTAACCAAATAATTTGAATAAATAATGTTAACAAATAACGTTCTTAAGTTATTGGGACAATGTTTGCCCTTGTAATCGTGCTTAGTTTAATTTAAAGATTCATGTATTTATATAAAAAAAACTATTGTAGAAAGAATGCATAACACATTTATAAGTCAGTGTTTAGGTAATAAAACTTTCAAGTAATCAAACAAAATGAAAATTAGAAACACATCTACAACACAATTGATCTTGTTCGAATTGGTGTGTGGGACCTGTACACTTGCAAATTTGAAATGGTGTCCCCCTCACTTGAACATCCAATATCCTCTGTTACAATTTTTATCTTCACGTTAAAGAAGAACTTTTTTTACAAAATTCTAACCTTTTGTTATATTTTACATATTTAACACTGTTGAACTACTAACCATTGGTCAACTGATATAGGGACTTGTAAAAGTTTCCAAATTTACTGTGTTTTGTCTTACTCTGGAATTTCCTAATAACCTATACATTTGATTATTTGATTTTGCAAACGTTTTGTTTGGAACTCAATCTTTCGTTATAGATTTGTACATTTGGTCAGTGACGCTCGTTCAAAGTAGTTCAAATTTTCAACGCTTCAAGGCATTAACTTTGACAGAGTTTAGAAACGTTACTTTGTTTGCAATATATAATTTTCTTTTTTGAACCACAGATTCAGGTTTTAATGGAATTTTTCCAAAAAAGAAGAATGTTGCAAGTCGTAAAGAAATTTTTGATATAGGCGTGTACCGAAGTCGTGCTGATTTCGATTCAATACACGCATACTGAGCAATAACACATATCAAGTTGTTTGCTCTGAAATTTCACTCTATAGGTCTGGGGGTGGACACCTTGGAATTGTAGCTACAGGCACTAATATCCCGTGAGGCTGAAAATATATACATTTATTTACTCGAAGTTGCTCCAAATATTCACTGTGAAATTATCGTTATATTACACCCAGAGTAAAAAAACTTGATTGTAGAAAAATAATCTTTCACTCAGTATGTTTACCAATCTAGAGTACCAAGTACTTTCAAATCACGAGTCAAAATTGTGTATGATAATTTGAGTGGATTTGAACTTCATGACCCAATATTTTGAGTCATTCAGTAAATTGTTATGGTTGTTGATCATTATTATAGCTGCCTTATGTTCAGAAGTGCAAGAATTTCACCAGTTTAAAGACAACTATCATATGGTCCACCGAAAGAGTCAAAATAGTGAAATTTGCCAGGAGGAGCTTAGAAGTGAATGATAAGTCTGTATAATATAGTATTTGTCAACTGAAAAATGGACAGAAAAGAAAGAAAACAGCAGCAGGTGCGAATGGCAATATCATTCAAGTATGTGTCGTAGTAAGTGTCCGTCGGACATTAATTACCGAAAATATCCGATTTATGATTTGTTATTATTTTGGTTGCTTTTGGTCTTTAGTGTAACTGATTTTTATGATTTTTTTGTGTATGTGGTTGTTTTTTAGTTTTGGTGTATAATGCAGTAGTGTTGAAATGTTTCGTTGGATTTGTTGTTATTGTTATTGTTATGTGATGTTTGTTCAAATTGTTTCCCCTTATATGGTCACCTTCTGATTTTTCCAAGAGTATATCCATGCAAAGAACTTGTGATAGGGAGACGGTAATTATTTCCGCGTTATAGTATTAAATAGTATTATTTACGTCAGGTGGAGCAATATCGCTTTCACATTCGTTTCCCGTAAAAAAAATCGCATAGCCCCTAATTTATGAGATTTCTCCATTTAAAAGTTCATGTTCCCCCTCTCGCTGACACTTTTTTCGTTACTCCCCCCTCCCAATTGTCAAATCTCCAGTCTCCTATGGGAAATATTGACCCAAGTGCTACTCTTAGTTACCACAAATAGGCAATCAAGGATACACTATCAAAACAACTTTTGTATAAACCCAAAGAACGAAAGATTCTCTTTGTAGATTGAAATATTTTTATGACAAATTGTAGGTATTTATTTTATTTCTACAGCCGGATGAAAAGCAAAACGGTAAAGTCGTACAGAATGGTGACGCCGCAAAATATCCCGATCAAGAGTTGGTGAGCAATGTCACGTAAAAAGAGACCAGTGGGGGAATAAGCTGGATTTTGTACTCTCTACCATTGGCTTTGCTGTGGGTTTGGGAAATGTATGGCGATTTCCCTACCTTTGCTATCAAAATGGCGGAGGTGGGTAAAAAAAACATGTCTATGGTGTTTTGACCGTAATTGTTTAAAGTTTAAATCCTTTAATGAAAAATTAAAAGTTAGTCATGAAGACACTTGTAGTTATTTTTAATTTTCAAACTTTCAGAAAAAAGTGTTTTAATTATAGAATATTCTGTTCTGAGCTCTCCTAATTAGCTTCTTAAAAATAGTGTCAAATTCTTTGTATTATCATAATGAACGAAAAATATGTTGCTGTTGCAAGATTACCAGATGAGTCGAATAATCATGATTGGGTCCGACACTCTGTCTGAAATTCCTTCCTTTCAGACAGAGTGGCTCAGCTAACTGCCAAGATCAACAACAAGTACCATCTAAATATAATCCAAGCGTATTACCAACAACAGCAAGCGCTGATGAGGAATAGATGCTGGTATGGAGGAAATGAGACAAGCTAGTCAGCAGTAGCAAGAACCACAGTACAACTAAAACGATTCTGTAGAGCCAGTGAGGATTCTTGGAAGTAAGCTGAATCATCATCAACATCCAAGTTGAATAGTGAATTACCATCTACGTTGTATCTGGGTATTATATAATAAATTTGGATTATTTAAAGTCTGTTGTCCTGAGAATATTTCGTTTTGTGACCCTTTTTTGGAAGAAGAAATGATGATATTAGCACCACAAAAACGTTCTGATTATTCCGCCTTGATATTGTACAGGTGATTACCTTACTTTTCTTACATGAGAGCACGTGTAGTCAGTGGAAAGCGCAGGACTCGGGCTCATTAGACCATTCAAATTGTGAGTTCGAGCCCCCCTGAGCTGTGGTCAAGGTGTTTGTGGCAAGATCCTTAATCTCTTTCACTCGTCGACCCAAGGCGAAATAAGGAGCTTGTTCTCTGGAGAAGTACAATCTCTCTGATAGGCTTGTGGCGCTTGTAATGCAGTTCTTTTTGAGTAGCCACCTAGATAAAGCGAAATGATTGTGACGATTTCTTGATGGCGGCGTAATAATTGGCAACACGCTTTGATCCTGTTTACGGTGATTAAGCCGTTATATAACACTGGTTATTACTATTATTATATTATGGTTATTTCCTCGGGAATTAAGAGAAAAATAAAGATTTGTAACATCGCGACACAACATTTTGAACCTCTTGATAAAAAGGGTAGTTCCTACCCGCTGAATAAGCGACTATTAGTTGTTTAATATTGAATTCTGTGTTACCACTACTTGTAATAACAAAACAAACTTGAGACATTCATGTTGTGCGTTTAGACTCAATGTTCTCGATAGCCTAAATGCTAACGAGATTTGTTCTCTTGATAATTGAGAAGAGAGAGAGAGTTCGATTCAAGCAATCACGTGTACGTTGTTATGTACGGAGCAGACCCCTTTGTCTTGTGTTTTATGGTGAAATTGCCTCAAGATCGAACAAGACAAATTGCGCCCCCTCCCTTTCTTGCGGTGATCGTCACGGTTGGTATTCATTTTCCCCTCTAGGGACGTCAGGGATTAAAAAAAGCGAAAAATGTATTAATTTCTGAGAAATTGCAACTTTTTATCAAAACATGCGTTCTAGTTCCAGCGTTTGGGGGGGGGTGGTTCCCCCCCACAAGAAACCTATTTGAATATTTCGTGCAGACATAGACAGGGTTACATACCTACTGATTTATGTCCTTTCTAATGCAGCCGTTTTACATCCAATAAGCGCTGGGTATTGACGACTTGGGCGAGGTTAGATTGGAGCTGCTTTACTGTCTTGCTGCTATATGGTTTTTCCGGCGTCTTCCTGTGCCTCATTAAGGGAGTTAAGTCATCCGAAAAGGTACGAATTACAATCTTATCAAAAATAGTTTGGACACCCCTTGTGCCAATATGCTCTTTTATATTTGCAATATTCGACCATTTTTGAGGGTATGAATAGTTTTCTTTTCTTTTTTTTTTGTATCAAGCTTGAAGCTTTTGCTAAATGCCCATTTCCCCCAACCAATCAATGCTGAGAAACTGACAGCCTGTTAGGCACACTGCACACATTTCAGTTTTCAACTGTGTTGGAGGGGGGGGGGGTGACTGTACGTAACGAAAGTGTGTCATCACCAACTAATTCACAATTGTAGCTTCAGAAGGCTAAATAAATAAACCATGGCTGATTTTTTCAGATAGTTTTCATGTTGTGAGGATCAAACAATACTTGGAGTGACAAAAACAACTACACCCATGATTTTAACTTTTATTGTTTACGGGCTGTACTTTTAATCATTAAATTTGGTAAAACACCCCATTTTTATATAACTTTTTAATGGCTCAAACCACCTGCAGCACAATGAGTCACTCTAAAGTGTATATTCTCGTGGTTTAATGCTGTGAACTAAATGTACTGAACAGCACCCTGCTTACAAATAAAGGCACTGTTGGACTTAACCAATTCAAGTGAGGGCTTTCCCATGTATAAGATATACAACCATGCGAAAATATTGGTTTTGACATAATATTAAATAATATAATTATAAATAATAATTCATCACAAGTAATTTTTTAACCTAAATTAGTTAAATTCTAAGGGTGAATTAATTTTACAACAGTTCTCTCAACAAAAATTAGGACTTACTTGAATTTTTCGTCCTGCTCCGCAAGGACTTCCTCAGAATTAATGAGAAGCGGGAGGTTGGTGACCTACGGGATGAACCGCGGTCACATTACCTGATGACAGATGAAATAAATCGGAGATACCTGTATCTGCCCTTGTCCTGATTGAGGTCTGTCTCCAGAGATGCATATAGTCGGCCTCTTGAAATGCCACGTTGAGATATCTGATTCGTGTCCAGAATCTGACATCCGCTCCTCGGGAACTGTGATCCTCAGTTTTTAGTGGGCTCCAAGGGGGAGGGGCTTTCTTGTTGTTCAGAGGATCCGATATTTAAGTTAAATTTCTACTTTGTAAAAATGAAAATCAAGTATAATTTTACTATCTTATTATGTGATTTTTTTCTTCTGCATGCTTATTATGTATTTTTTCTGCAGTGCTCGATGAAACTTTTATTTAGTGTGTGCGTCTTTATATAACATTGGTGAGTGGTCAGGATATCTTTGATTTTTCTTTCTTAACACAGTAGTGTATTTTCAATCCACGGCTGTTGTTCCCCTACTGTCCTGTCATTCTCTTGATAAGGGAGCAACTTTGGCTGGCGCTCTGATGAGTCAAATTTTAACATCTTCCTGATTCATTTTGTTAACTTACATCAGGTGTAAATAAAAGTGATTCTAGTTTAGTTTAGTTTAACTATAGGCAACTATGTTTTCCTTCCATATTTTAGAAGGAATAATCCAAACATTTAAATAGATCTCTAAGTAATTCCGATAGAAGGATTAAAGTTTGTTGTTTTTTATTTGATTAAAGGATCCATTTGGTCAGTTGTATCAAGATACAAGCAAAGCTTCTTATTATAATGTTTTTTCAATGCATGGTATCATTTCAGAGCCATGGCAGATCTCCGCAGATTTTTTATTCCCCCTCGCGGCTTTGCCTTTGGTGGTTACTACCCATGGCGAGCTACACAAAACAACAAGTTCCACACATTGCCAGTTATTTTTAACATTATATGACCAAGGGAGACCCCTTTGTCGTGATGCTGATTTAAGGATGATTTTTTTTGGTCGTGTTTTTTGTAATTGCGCTTCTTTTAACACCTTAACCGTAAATTAGTAATTAGGGGGGGTCCCGGGGAAACTCCAAGCACTAATGTGGTAGCCGGCTGAGAATCTTTTTATCGATCTATGAACTGGGCCCTTAACGCATATGGAGATATAGTTAAATGTTGGTATCGACGGCCATCTGATTCGACGAGCTCAATGGCGGACGGCTGAATGACAATTTCTTAACACGCATCCCTAGGTTGTACTACTGTAATTATTTTAAGTGTAGATAAAGAGCGAGTCTGCACAAAACGATATTGTTTATCTTCTTTAAGGGATGTTCATTGAAATAGGCCTACGAAATTTAAGAGAAAGAAGATGAAAAACAGAAATCAACTCCTGGCATGGACTATCCAGTTCCACAAAACAACTTTGCTCCTACAGTCTTTATATACCATCTTTATAACCTAACCGATATCTATTGTTTAGAGACGCATTGACGGTGGCTTCCACCACTGTGGAAACCCAGTATAGTTCTGGTTTGCCATCGTCACAACTCTGGGGTTTATGGCTCAAGATAGTGGAGTTGAATTAAGGACGTTTTTGAATGCGGTAAGGTGTATGTGTGAAACCTTATAGAGTCCAAGCTACAGGTTCAATGGTAGCTGCCCTAATTTTTTTTTTTTTCTTTTCTTTTAAATAGAGATCGTGGACTACAGATCACGGCCTCTTAAGGGACATAATGGCATAAAAAATTGACATAATGAAATGACCTTACTTAATCACGTCCATGAGTTTGAAAACACTTTGGATGTTTTAATTCTGTACCAACAGTACACAGGAAGAGTTCCGGGGGGGGGGGGTGGCAATTTCTGAACGAAAAGCAAGGTTTCACATCCCTGAACAGAATTTACAGTGTATCTAGCATGATTGCGAACGCGATTTCGAAGCATTCAGACCAGATTCATGCAATTGTACTTTATGCTTGTAGTAAGATTTGATCTGGCAAGTAAAAATGGATTAGCCGGTATTAGCACTATACACTAGCAAAGGTCTGTGAGATGATGACAACTCGTTTCAAGTTTGGAAATGCTGCAGTAATTTTGATCTTTTTTCTTCCAGAAATTGCCACAAACGCCACCCGGCTCCCTCCCCTGCAACTCTTACCGTTTTTACTGTTTTTACAGAATGTAACATCCCAATTGTTTCAACACTCGTGGAATGTAATTCAGATAAGAGGTTCCTTTTCATTATGTCCAATTTTAACATGCCTTATTGTCCTTTAAAGCGAAATAAATTTCGGTTAGATTGATTGCGGATTTAGTGGACTAAAGTATCTAATATGCCCATACAGGCAAATACCTTCCACCTAATCTAGCAAATTCCTTTTAATTCCCCTTCTACACATAGTTAGGACCCAGTGATAATAATTAAACATCACATTAACTGAGTTTAGCTCAGGGGTATATCATTTGATGTAAATTTAGCTGATATTTCCACATTTTTACAGCTTTTTATCTCATATTATCAAGAAATGAGTCCCTGACCAAATACTGGAGATTGCGCTCTTCGACGCATTAACAGTCATTTTTTACTGGATGCCAACAGCATATAACACACACTCCGTCTCCAAATCACTTTAGTAATACATTAATATAATATCTCAGAGACAATAGATTTACCATATTATATCCACTGCCGACTTTTTGGCATCAATACCTAGAGGCTTCTCTAAGGATAAAACTAATATATTTTAGTCGATGCCAAAAACCCTAACTATACACCTAATGGCGACACTAAGATAAATATTAGATTTCATTTTTCGCACTATAAACTTATATTTTAGTCGAGTGCCAACCCTAACTCATCACACCTAATGGCTAACACTAGGATAATAATAGAATTTCATCATTTTCGCACTGAATAAACTATTATTTTGTCGAGGCCAAACCCTATCTATCACACCTAATGGCTAACCCTAGGATAACTATATAGATAGATTTTTGCAACTTATTGAACATTTTATAGACAGTAGACTAATAAAGTATAACGTTGCCATTAATAAAAGTTGGGCGATTGTGAAGCTGCACATAAACAAGCATCCTTAATAGTCATTTCTTCCAGGGCAAGGGTACCACCCGCCCAAGTTTCGCGAATGGGTGTGCTACTTCAGGCGCGAAATTAGACGTTACTACATTATAATTTATAGCTGAGAAATTATCCAATTATGGGATACACATATGTCCTTAAGTGGATGAATTTCTTGGAAGGGGGCTCGCCCCAAACCAATTCCAAGGGCGCTATCTTGAGAAATCAACCACTCTTTTACAAAATATGTAATGTTTTATTTCAATGGCAACCAAGATGGTCCTTTTAAGTGAAATGATTTTCTTGGAAGGGGGCTCACCCCAAACAAAATTCCAAGGGCGTTACCTTGAGAAATAATCACGATCTATTAACAAATTCATATTTTTGCCAATTAGTTTCTTTGAATGTGAATTTTTGAGTGAAATAGACAAGCTAAACTACAGATGCCTCCCAAGGAAATACACGACCGTACAAGAATTAGGAGGAGGGAGGGTTTTAAATAGTAAGTACATGACCGCCATACAACAAGCGCTACTTTCCCTTGATCGGCGATGAAGAAGGCGAATGCCCAAACGCCAACAAAGGCGAGAGAGCAGCAACAAACACGGACAGGTGATAGGTCGAGCGTAAACAGAGGGCACGAGCTATCATTGGATACCACGAACTGCGTGTAGACAAAAGGGGCGCATTAGGTTGCCTTCAGCCAGGAGGACTCATCCAAGGGGGTAAACGCATTCAAAACCAGTCGTTTCCGTGCCTGGGGGGCTGACATTTTGAATATTGCACGAATAATTATCAGTTTTGGGTGCTTGTAACACACATAATGTCAATTCGTACAAACTGTCCGCCAAAATATCAGTTGTTGGATTTGTGCTCTTGGGTGGTTAAATTTTGTCCTACCATGGCCACACAACGAATGAAATGACACATCAGTCGTCCTTGATTTAAATAAACCGCCTCAATGAATACATCTTTTCACCTAAGCGCGCATTGCATTATGAGACAAAGAGTATCTGAGCACCATGATCCGGTACACTATTCTTACAATAAACATACAAACTGGCCACCTCTAACACTACATTAATTGTATCACTAACCGATTGGTGTATATGCAAAGCGGGCAACCCACAGTAATGGGTGGAAGAAGCGGAGGCACCATTGCTTTCTATTGTTGGTACTCTAGGTTTTCCTTTGTGGTCGGCAAAACATGCGAGAGGTGAATTTCTAAAGCTTACGTAACGTTTTTGCCTCTCTATCTATATAGAACCTCTTTGGACTCATCCTGATAAGGGCCGTTTATTTTGAGATTCGTTGGGTGTACCTCACAAAACTAAACGGAACAAACCAATTACACTTAATAATGTAATTTGATCCTCTACATCTTCGTCTCATAAAATGTCTGTATAACCTACATTCCCTGAATGAAAACCATAACCCTCATACGCCAACTTCAGAATGCAGGAAGTGACCCAAAAAACACCAGGCTTATTTGAAGTAAAGTAAAGCAATGCATATGGGTGGACAAGGATTATAATGGCGCTTTTAATAAAGTCATGTTAACATCTCGCCCAAAATTTACTATAAGCCACCAGATTATTGGGGAGTACATTACACATCTGAGAGTATGAGTATATCTAACATATAGGTATATCATCTCAGATTATCTATATTACTAAAAAAACCAACTTGTGGGGTTTGTTTGTTTGTTTTGTCCGGCTATGCTTTCGCTGTCCTTACATAACGGATATGAATTTGGTATGGTGGTAAGCTTCGAACGTAACGCGGTTTTTGTGGTCACATTTTCCCGAGGGTCATTTTGGGTCAAAGGTCATCCAGGGTCTTATAGGGGAACTTGGCTCGTGCTTTGACGTATGGATCATTAGGTTTTGCTATGGTGGTAGAGCTTCGCGTACGAGTTAGTGGTCACGTTTTCGAGGGGTCATTTTGGGGGTCAAAGGTCATCCAGGGGTCTCATCTAGCAGGTATAACTCGGCTAGCGGGGACCGCGCGCAGCGCGGCTCCCCTAGTTATTATAACCAGAATCTCAATGGTTTGATAAAGAACGTGTGTGTCTTGGTAGACAAGACGATATTGAATGTAACCTTCCCTTAGTGACCGGTGCTTGGCAAAACGCCTGATTTAAACCATACGATTAACCATGTACTTTTATCAATCGTTCCGTTATTCAATCATCTCCGTGGTTTTCTTAATAGCAAGAGTTTATTGTGTGGTTTCTATTGTAGACTGCAGAATATCAGTATGGTTTTAATTGTCACAGATCTTTAAATGTCACTTTAAGTCATGTACTAGATCGATAGTTTGTTTTTTCTTTCTCCGTCTTAATAAAAGGTAGTTCAATAGCATCTATTCTTTAGTGTAACTTACCTACCTGTAATGGTCGCCACTATTTATAATCCCTCAGGGTTGCCAAATGATGGTCTATAGCATAGCCTTATAATTATTTTCTTGATTGTATCGTGGTTCAAATTGAAGTACCTGAAAATTTGTAATCTAAAACATTTGCCTTTGAGAAGCCGTTTGCTTGATTTTTCGTAACGTTTGTAATTTTCTTTGAAACGTTGAATGTTTTGGGAAGTGACTTCAAGTATTTTAATGTTTGGATACTTAAAATATTAAAAATGTTTCCAGCATAAAATTTCAAAATGTTACATACAACAAGACTTATATTGCGCCAAATCAATGAACTTATCAAAGCGCATTAAAAACAAGAAAAAAGAGTAGGCAAATTAAACACAAGGAAATAAATATGTTTTGATGTTACCGTTTACACTGTTCCATGATAAAACTTATCGCGTAATTCGGCACGCGCCACAGTTTCGATTTCAAACATCACACACGGTGTTACAGCGAATGTGCAAAGGGTCTATTGAATACAAATGAGTATGTCGCCAACCTATGTTAGTAATAAAAATATCGTTTATAACTCTACTTCTTCCATTGACTGTCTTTTCAGGATCTGGACTGGCTTTTATCGTATATCCTGATGCGCTCTCACGGATGCAGCCTCTTCCGCAACTCTGGTCATTCCTTTTCTTTTTTAGCTGCTAACACTGGACTGTATAGCGAGTACGTAAATTTTGATAAACCCAAGGGTTTATCTTTATGTGTAAACATATTATTGCACAAACTGTATGTCTAGCAAAATTACGAATATTTTGTGAAAGCTGGGCAAAGTAAACCGCTAAATTGGATGAAACAAGTCTGTAAAAATAGGTCAATCGATTTTTTTATACACAAATGGGGAATCTAGAATGATCTCTAGAAAAGACAAACCCTGTAAGATGCCTCTTAAAGGATTGTTCGTAGTCCTGTCTTGAATTTCTTTCTTCCAAACATTTAAAACTCTTACTCTCTAACAAACAAGTCGCGTATTGTTGGCCGGACCGAAACGTAAATTTTGAATTTTTTGAAAATACCGGCCGTGTGAGTAAGCCGTAAGACATTATGACGTTCCAGTATTCCTTTCAAGATATTACCCCGTGAATTCCTATAATATTGGATACGCCTTTTCGCTTCTCTATAAAATGGGAGGGTCCGTGGGTGCAGAAATGCCGCACTTAATTTATTTATTTGCACAGACGGCGGTAGCTGCAGACGTTATAATATATACCTGAGTGATAATTGTAAACCCATATCTCCATAGCTAAAGCTGATAGTTATAGAAATTATATTTTGATTTGATTTATTTGTGCAATGCTGGAACACCGAAAAAAAACCTCTTTTACCAGATTAAATCCATGGATTTGTACCCGATTGACCTCACGTGGTATAGGCGGCCTGGAATTGAACCATGGACCTCCAGCACCAAAGGCTATAACTGACAAGTGGGCTAACGCTCTCCCAAATTACGGGTAAAAAGCGAAGGCCATGCTTTAGTTGACATACACCATTGATCTTTCAGTGACATATACCACATGTCCCCTCATCGGCTAATGATTGTCCACAGTTATACAACAAAAGTACTCAAATTAAGATTTGGTGATGAAGATCCGGCATGCTCCTCGGCAGACCGCTTTTTGTAACCGCTAAAATAAGAGTTTCATTTTTTCATCACATCACCTACTTTTTCTATTTCTCTCTTCTTTAGTTCGCCATGATGAAACCGGATCACGGCATTGTTGATGTGGCTTCACCTCACCAACAACGCTTCAAACCTCTCATTACTTTACTTTCGGTCGTGCCTCACCTTTTTCGCCTGATATTCCTTGGTGTAGACGCAGGTTGGTGTTTGCCTTTATCAACACATGTTAATCAATTATAAAACTTTCATGCAGCAATCATATCTTCACCACATATTAAAATAAGACCCAAACGAAACACGTTTGATTCATGGACGCACACTCGTTTCGGTTTGAAGAACATAAAGGTTTAAACCACTAAACCCACTTATACACAGTCGTTTACTGTCGTTTATGGAAAAAAGATTGGCAAAGTTGGGCACGATTATTTCACATTTTTTAAACGCTCACTGAGGAAAAACAATACACACCCGACAAAGTAAAGATTATATTGTTTTCCCCCAAATAACCAGTTTTGGGTGACCAGTATTTTTTTAGTTATCAAGCACTAATGTAAGCAATCGACAACCCTCGTGCGATCTCTGTATATAGTCGGTACGACGGCTTATATTGGGGTTAACGATGTAAATGACTAACATTTGCTGTAACAACTGTCCATTTAATTTGAGAAAATATCCATTGTAACCATTCCAACCACAAACTCCCAATTTTCTTAATCTACTAGTGCATTTTCATACATTTCAAACAGGTATTCCAATGCCATATGCAAGAAAGTAGTGCAACCAAAATTTCTTAGCCGTATTGCAGCCCAGTTATGGTGTATAACCATTAGTTTCTGTAATTTGCTTGCAAACGGTATTGGTGCCATATTCCCTAACGTCCCTACTTCAAAACCCGCCTGACAAATCACGGAGCGAACCCCTTATGGAGCTGTTTGGACTGCAAAAATTGTCGACAACCAAAACGCCAAACCACTTCTATTCGAAAGATAGTAATACATAATATTAAAAAATGATGGTTGTGGTCAAAAACGTTGGTGGCAGGGGTTTTTTGGGGTAAAAAATCACGTTTTGGAGCTAAAAAAACTTAAGAAAATCAAGATTGATTACTTTCTTAGCAAACAAACTTTAATCATGAGGCAATACTATCAATCTCTGTGGTACATTTATATTATATATTTTCTGTTTTTATAGCAATATATAATGGTTCCATAATTTTTAGCGCCCAAATCACTTTTTTTCTAAAAAAAAACAAAGCATCTTTTTTACCATGAAAAAACACATGTCACCACAACGAGTATGACCTGACCCCTTTAGGCAATGTATAAACCTTATAATAATCCAAAGGATACCATAAAAAAGATTGTAATATATTTTACTTTAAAAAAATTAAAAAAATAATTTCGCTATATTTTGGCAGAGCCCAAAAGGCCATTTTCGCCTAGAACCATCCCTGGCCACCAAATATGTTCCACCACAACCACATTTTCTTAAATTCATATATTCAAAAATGTCTGCCAACAAAACAATAATTCTAGAATAAGCCCGATAGCAGCAAATTTACGGATTAAAGATTTGGCAGAATACGCTGGTACCTATATTGTATACAACTGCACATATTATATTGATTATGGCTTTAATATCTGCTCAACTGATTTTAGGCAATATGACAGCCAAAATCTTTTTCCAACATCTTTAAAAATTTCATGCTATAAATTTAGGTAATTATGAGCCCGCAAAATCAATGGTGTCACGTGGACAATTAGAAATAATAACCTTTTACATAACCCCACTGATACCAGAAAAAATCCTCGATTTCCTAAGTAAGGCGCCTATTCCAAATAAAGGTCAATAATGGCGAAACCTCGTATGTTTTCTTCACTTTGGCCATATTAGTTTTTCAAATGGATGTTGACCAATTTCCAAAAATCAAAATGTCTGTTGTGAGTCGGTTATTATCCAGGTACATTTATCTTTCTTTAGCACATTAATTTTTGATCTGTCGCTAATAATTATAAATTTGTATCATGGCGATTTGGAAGACATTGATATTTTTGGCTTTGCCATATAGATACTCGTCAGCGCGTTTACAAGTATCGAAAATGTGTTTTTTTGTGTCCAATAACATACACTATATAGTTCGTACTATTTTCCAATCGTATATAATTTCGCTAAGCTAGCAAATTCCTTTATTCACCTTTCGACACATAGTTAGGACAACAGTGATAATAATAAACATCCACATTTATTGAGTTTAGCCTCAAGGGGTTAATGGGTAATATTTGATTTTGTAAATTTAGCTGATATTACCACCATTTTGAAGCTTTTATCTCAATATTATCAAGAATGGTCCTTGAAATACGTGGAGATAGATTGCGCTCTTCGACGCATTAAGAAAGTCATTTAACTGGATGCCAACAGCAAGATAACACACACTCCCGTCTCCAAATCACTTTAGTATACATTATAATATCTCATGGAGACAATAGATTTACATTATTAGCCAACTGCCGAACTTTGGCTATCATACCTAGAGGCTTACTCTAAGGAATAAAAACTATATTATTTTAGTCGATGTGCCAAAACCCTAAACTATACACCCTCAATGGACGAAACACGAGGATAAATTTATAGATTTCATTTTTCGCAACTTATAAAACTATATATTTTAGTCGGAGTGCCACAACCCGAACTATCACACCTAATGGCACACTAGGATAAATATATAGATTTCATTTTTCGCAACTTATAACTATATTTTTAGCGAGTGCCAAACCCTAACTATCACACTAATGGCTTAAACTAGGATAAAATATAGATAGATTTTTGAACTTATTGAACATTTTATAGACAGTAGACTAATGAAAGTATAACGTTGCGTATAAAAGTTGGCGAGTGTGAAGCTGCACATAAAATAAGCATCCTTAAATAGTCAATTTCCCAAGCAGGGTACACCCGCCCAAGTCCGAAGGTTGCTACTTCAGGCGCGAAAATTAGACTTTCTAATTTGATATGATAGCAAGGAGAAATTATCCAATTAATGGGATACACAGATGTCTTAAGTGGGTGATGTTTTCATGGAAGGGGGCTCGCCCCAAACCAAATTCCAAGGGCACTACCTTGAGAAATCAACCACTCTTATTACAAAATATGTCAGTTTTATTCAATGGCATACAAAAGAGTCTTTTAGTGAATGATTTTCTTGGAAGGGGGCTCACCCCAAACACAAATCCAAGGGAGTTACCTTGAGAAATCAATTCACTCGTATACAAAATTACTATTTGCCCAATTAGTTCTTGAATGTGAATTTTTGAAGGAAATCGACAAGCTAAACTAAACAGTGACGCACAAGGAAATACACGACCGTACAGAATTAGGGAGGGAGGAGGGTTTTAGAGGGTTTGTAAAATAGTAAGTAAACATGATTTTTCTGCCGAAACAACAAGCGACTTTCTGATGCGGCGATGTGAAGAGCGAATGCCCAAACGTGCAAACAAAGGCGAGAGAGCAGAGAGCCGGCCACACACACACGGACAGGGGTAGGTCGAGCGAAACAAAGGGCACGAGTTATAATTGGATACCACGAACGGCGTGTAGACAACGGGGTGAATTTACGGTTGCCATGCAGGCAGAGGACTCACTTGATACGGGGCCGGTTTTTTAGATGCGGTTGGGTGGTCCTCACCAAAAATAGAACGAAAACAACAACAATTACACTAATACGTATTGATCCTCTACATCTCGGCATCATAAAAAATGTCTGTTTAAACCATTCCCTTGAAATGAAAACCATTACCCTTAATACCAAACTTCAGATGCAGGAATGACACAAAAAACACCAGGCTATAGTTGAGTAAAAGTAAAAGCAATGCATATGGGTGGACAAGGATAATATGGCGCTTTAATAAAGCATGTAACGATTCTCGCCCAAAATTTACTATAAAGCCACCAGATTATTGGGGATTACTACACATCTGAGAGTAGAGGATATCTACTATAGGTAATATTCATCTCGAGATTATCTATATTACTAAAAAAAACAAACTTTGTGGGTTTGTTTGTTTGTTTGTCGGCGAGGCGTTCGCCGTTCCTTTAACATACGATAGAATTTTGGTTATATTATGGTGTAAGGAGCTTCGACGTACGAGGTTTGTGGTAACATTTTCGATGGGTCATTTTGGGGTCCAAGGTCATCAGGGGTCTCATCTAGCAGGTATACTCGGCTAGCGGGGGCCCGCGCGCAAGCGCGGGCTAGGTCCCGCTAGTTATTATAAACAGAATCGTCAATGGTTTTTTGATAAAGAAACAGTGTGTTCTTGGTAGACAAAGACGATATTGATGAATTGAATCCTTCCTTAGTGACCGGGCTCAAACCGCCTTATTTAAACCATAAGATTACATAATTTATCATCGTCCGTATTCAATCATCTCGTGGTTTCTTAATGAGCAAGCGTTATTGTGTGGTTCTATTGTAGAACGCAGGCATATCAGAATGGTTTTAATTGCCACAGGTCTCTTACGCACTTTAAGTCAGTACCTAGATCGATAGTTTGTTGCTCTTTTCTTTCTCCGTCTTAATAAACGGTTTTAGTTCAATAGCATCTATTCTTTAGTGTAACTACTCCCTGTAATGGTCGCAATTATTTATCATCCCTCCAGGGTGGCCAAAGGATGGTCTATGCATATGGCTTTAATGTATTGTATTTTCTTGATTGTATAGTTGGTTCAAATGACGTACCTGAAAATTTGTTAATCTTAAAACATTTTGCCTTTGAGAAGCCGTTTGCTTGATTTTTCGTAACAGTTTGTTTAATTTTCTTTGAAAGTTGAATGTTTTGGGACGTGACTTCAGTCATTTTAATGTTTGGGATAATTAAAAGAAAAATACAATTGAAAAACATTTTTAAAAGATAAAATTTCAATGTTACATACATACAAAGAATTATATTGCGCCAAATCAATTTGAATATCAAAAGCGCATTACAAACAAGAAAAAAAGAGAGTACCAAAATTAACACACAAGGAAATAAATATGTTTTGTGTTACGTTTACACGGTTCGTCAGATAAATACTGTGCGTCATTCGCGCGCCACAGTTTCGATTTCAAACATACACACACGGTGTTACAGCATGTGCCAAAGGGATCTATTGAATACAAATAGTATGCGCCAAACATATGTTAAGTATAAAAATTCGTTATAACTCACTTCTTCCATTGACTGTCTGTAGGATCGGGACTGGCTTTTATAGTATATGCCTGAGTCTCGCTCTCACGATTGCAGCTCTTCCGCAACTCTGGTCATCATTTTTTTTTATTGCTGCTAACATGGGACTGGGATAGCGACCGCCGCTACCCGTAAATTGTTGAAAACCCAAAGGGTTAATCTTTATTGTAAAAATTTTGCACATAAACTGTATGTCTAGCAGATATGAATAATAGTTGTGTGAAGCTGGGCAAGGAACCGATAAAGTGGATGAAAAAGTCTGTAAAAAAATAGTCAATCTATTTTTTTACACAAATGGGGAAGAGAATGTCTCTAGAAAATGAAAATGACAAACCTGTTTAGATGCCTCCTTGAAAGGATTGTTCGGTAGTCTGGTTCTTTCTTGATTCTTTCCAAACTTCGAAAACTCTTACTCTAACCAAACAAGTCGCGTATTGTTGGCCAGACAGGAAACGTAATTTTGAATTTGAAAATACCGCGTGGAGGTAAAAGCCGTAGACAATTTATGACGTTCCAGTATCCTTTCAAAGCTATTACCGATGTGACTGAGTCTAATAATATTGGATAAACGCCTTTTCGCTTCATCTGATAAAATTGGAGGGTAGTGGGTGAGAATGCCTGAATTTATTTATTTGCACAGACGGCGGTAGACGTTATAACATATAGCCTGAGTGATATTGTAAACCCAGATATCCATATGCTAAAGCTGAGTTATAGAAATATATATTGATTGATTTATTTGGGCATTATGTTCTGGAGAACACCCGCGCGAAAACCGCTTTTACAGATTATACTCCAGGATTTGTACCGGATTACCTGAACGTGGTTATGGCGGCCTGGGATTGAAACCAGGGACCGCCAGCACCAAAGGCTATAACCGACAAGTGGGCTACGCTCTCCCAATATTACGGGAACAAGCGAGGCATCCTTTTAGTGACATCCACCCATGTTGATCTTCCGTTGACAGATACCATGTATCGTCTATCTTGGCTAAGGATTGTCACAGTTAATACACAAAAGTAATCAATTAAGATTGGTGATGAAGATACCAGGATGGATGCTCATCGGACACGGCCCTTGAACCGCCTAAAATTAACGAGTTTCACCGGACTTTGCTCTAGTCTCTCTTCTTAGTTCGACATGATGGAAACCGTGATCACGGCAATTGTGATGTGCTGCCACCTCACCAACAACGCTTCAAACCTTAATAATTTCGGTATGTGCCTCACCTTGTTCGCTCTGAGTAATTCCGTGTGTTGACGCAGGGTGTTGCCTTTTCAACACATGTAATCAATAATAAAACTTTCATGCAGCAATATATCTTCACAACTATTAAAAATAAAGACAAAAACGGAAAAACACTTTTTTCATGTACGCAACCACTCGTTTCGGTTTGCAATGAAACATAAAGGTTTAAACCCACTTAACCCACGATACACATCGTTATGTGTTTATGGAAAAAATGGCAAAGTTAGGCACGATTATTTCAATTTTTAAAACGCGCACTGAGGGAAAAAACAAAACACCACGACAAAGCAAAGTATATAAGATATATTCCACCCAATATAACCATTTTTGGTGACCAGTATTTTTTTAGTTTAATCAAGCACTAAATGTAACAGTAAATCGGAAAGCCCTACGTGCGACGATGCTCTTGTATATAGTCGTTACGGATGATGGATAGTGGGTGAAACGATGTAAAAATGACTAACACATTTGCTGTACAACATGTCAGTTAATTTGAGAAAATACCATTGTACCATTCCAACCACAAAAAAATCCACAATTTTCTTAATCTAACTAGGCATTTTCATACATTTCAACAGTTATTCCACATGCATATGCAGAAAGTAGTGCAGAAGATTTCTGTAGCCGTTATGAGCCCCCAGTTAGTGGTGTATAACCATTAGTTTCTGTTAATTGATTGCAAAGGTAATTGTGCCATATCCTAACGTCCCTTAACCTTCAAAAACCCACCCGACAAACAAATCACGGAGGCGAAACCCCGCTGAGTGGGAGCGGTTAGACTGCAAAATTGTCGACAAAAACAAAACGCAACCACTTCTATTCGAATAGAGAGTAATAAATAATTTACAAAAAATTGATGGTTGTGGTCAAAAAAAATTTGGTGGGCAGAGGTGTGTTGGGGTAAAAAATTCACGTTTTTTGAGCTAAAAAAACTTAAGAAAATCAAGATTGATTAATTTCTTAGCAAAACAAAGATTTTAATCATGATGCAAACAATACTATCAATCTCTGACTTATATTATAGAGTCTGTTTATCAATATATAAATGTGTTCAAATTGTAGCCCCCAAATCACTTTTGTTTCCCTAAAAAAAGCATCTATCTTTTTTTTTACCACATGTCCCCACAACGAGTATTACCTGAACCCTTTAGGCAATGTATTAAAACCTATATCAATAACAAGGGATACCATAAAAAAGATGGTAATATATTTACTTTAAAAAAATAAAACAAAAAAAAAAAATAATTTCGCCCTTAATTTGCTGCCCAAAATGCATTTTTCGCCCTAGAAATCATCCCTGCCACCCAAATTTCAAACCACAACAATTCATTTTCTTAAGCTAATATATTTATCCTTCAAATAAAGGTGTGTTGTGTTTTGTTGTTGTTAACGAGAGCGGGGTAACTCGAAAATTATAGCACTTTTCAAAGCTCGGCCACCCCGTTACCCACTTGGGTTAGTGGGAAATGCTCCAGATCTGACAAACAAAAACAGCTAACTCCGCTTGTTGCGGTGATGTCAGATTTTGCCCTAGAGACGTTAGGGGATATACGACACTCAGGAATCGCTTATAGTCTGTGCTAACGACAAGTTATGCTTTACGGAATAACGCCATCAAGCGAAATAGGTCGTACCAGCGACTAGATACTTAAATGCCACCCCACTGGCACGACCGCCAGCAAGTTTATTATACGAAAAGCGCCGTAACTGCTGACAATATGAGCTAAAATAGGGTGTTCAGGCCAAATCATAAATAAGGCTTTCCCGCGATAGACCTTCATTTGCAATACACGTCACACTTGGCGATAACCATAAAAACCTTCATTGCCCTAATTGGGGGAAAGACCACGAGCATAATAATAATATAGATCATCTGTACAGCCTGAGCATCTTGGAATTAAATAACAGGTGGATGTATTTAGTCAAGTAATGGTCTCTCTTGTCTCACTCTGTCATTTTGGATATATGAGATGTGTTAATGACCAAATCAATCAATTTCTGTCCACTCTTGAAAATCGTTACATAGGGCCTCTGCAATTCAAAATGGATGCCAAAAACAAGATTAAGTCTCGAATAAGCCGATTAGCAGCAAATTTACGGATTTAAAAGTAATTTGCAAAATACGCTGGCAGGTACATAATATTGGATACAATGCACGATATATTTGATGATGTCTTTAATCTGCCTCAAATGATTTTAGGCAATATGACAGCCAAATCTTTAAAAATTATGCTATACACTTATTTAGAATTATCACCCGCAAATCAAAATGTGTCAACGTGACAATTAGAAAAGATACGTTGACCATAACCAACTAGTACCAGAAAATCCCGATTTTAGTAAGCGCCAATATTCCAATAATAAAAGTCCATATGGCGAAACATCGTATGTTTTCTTCATTTTTGGCCAGATGAGTTTTTAATGGATTGTTGACACTTTCCAAAAATCAAAATGTTCTGTGGGTGAGTCGGTTATTATTCCAAGGACTTTATCTTTTCTTTAGCACATTAATTTTGATCTGGTCGCTAATAATTATTAAATTTGTGAAGGTAATTGATATTTGGCGCCATAATTAGATGAAATCGTCAGCGCGGTAAAGTATCTTTGCAGCACCTAAGGAATCCGTTTCCAGGGGGGTCCCTATCAGCTGTCACATATTTCATTACTCAAACTGTGTACTAGAGTAGAGATGTGTTACAAATGTCTGCTAGCTCCCGATTATAGAAGAACGTACACATATGACATTCTTCTGACACTCTTTCCATCCTAACCAGGCCACATACCTTTAGCTTCTTGTTCTACAGCAAGCTACATTGGTGATTACATCTACCAGATTGGTCTGAGGCCCTAGGGTGGATGCTAACCCTCGTTTCATTTGTAGTTATTTCTCTGTATGCAATCTATGCAGTGTGTACTCATCGATGGGCACTGTGAGAGGTAAGATAATTACAACATACACCCATTTTTATTTTTTATTCTTTCTCGTGTCAACGTGTTCTGTTCGAATCATCTTTTGTTCTAATTTCGAATTTGAGTCAGATTCCAATTTCTTAATGACCATAAGTGGACTGAGCATGCGTTCCGACCATTTTGGTTGTAAAAGCGGCAAGTTCCATTATGTGTCCCCAACCCCTACGAATTCTGCAAACATAAATCCCTGTACTTTATTCCGTCCAAGGCTGCTGAATTCGGAGAGGGGAGTGCCATTGGACCTTTCCCTAATACACTTAAAAGTAACTCGGCTCCAGTTGATTAAAATTCTAAGACGAAAGGTATTGAATTAAAAACCGCCATGCAAGGCATGGAAATTCAGTACATAGACATGATGGTGAAATGGCTTTCAGACAATCATATAGTTTCAGAGAATTGGTCCTCAATTTATTTATTATATAGAAGCTCGGAGAAACTGGCGAGCACATAACTAAAATAGGACGAAAAAACACTGTCTCGAACCCGGAGCCTCTCTCTTTCTAGGCGTGAGAAAATACCACTGGGCCCCACAGAGGACTGTGTTAATGTGATCACTAGTGACCGAGCACTAATGTATTTCAGTCTTTCTTCAAGGTTCAAGCGGGCCGTAATTATATTTTTTTTGTATTATACGAATGGGAGAAAAAGGGCCTTATAATGCCGTAATTCTAAGCATATCTATGACGAAGCGAAATCCAATGTCAATGTACTACGCGATGATCAAGTAAAATGAGTACAACCCGAGAAAAGATAGATTTGGTAAATATTATATAGCAGCTCGGAGAAACTGTCGAGTACAGAACTAAATAAAGACGAAAAATACACGGTCTCGAACCCTTAGCCGCTGCGCTTTCTCTCTAGGCGTGAGAATACCACTGGGCCACAGAGGGACTGTTTTAATGTGGATACCAGTGAACGAGGCACTAATGTATTTCATTATTTCTTTTCAGAGTTCAAGCGGGCCGTAATTATAGGTTTTTGGTCTTCATAGAATGGGAGGGCTTATTGCATGATTCTAGCAGAATCTGACGAAGCGAAACTTCGAAGTTTCGCTTCGTCATAGATTCTGCAGAATCATGCAGATAAGGCCCTCCCTTCATTTATATTTTTTTTCTTATAGTGTAGCGCATCTCGATACTTCTCAAGCCAGCTTGGGACTGGGGGCCTCTCTGGATGGAAAACCGTGGATCGGCGGGTTACCAGCCCCTAACACACTGGAACATGATGCCATACACAGAGAGAAACGAATGGCGATTCCCGCGCATGCTTATGAGTGGCCGAATATTCACAAAGAAGTCATATAGTGAGGTTGTTACGAGATTTAAAATGGCTTGTAAATGGCTTGCATGTTAAATGAAATGTTGCAAGTTTTTTTATAGTTAATACGTTGGTTTCTTCCCATTCACAGATTACTTTGAAAATAAAATTCTTAAAAGAGAAGAGTAAGGTATACAATTTTTGTTTATCAGCAGAACATCAATTTTTCTTCTATAAAGGTGTGCACATGTACATATTATTATATACAGGTGTGTAAACTAACAACTGGAACTCTGTTGTATACTGGTACATGTACATTACAGGGTAACGCTACCAGTGGTTTTGTATCATCAGTGTGCAAAAGAAAACACTAGTGGTGATAGTAGTTCCCTAAAGGCTACAGTAAAGTTGTTTATGTATCGATTTTAATCATCACTATTTCTGCCGACTCCCAATTTTCAACTGTATTGGTACCGTGTCAAAGTAATAAATTAATGAACAAAAATAGAAAGAATATATTAATTAAAGATGGATGGTAAATCGCATTAAAAATAAGAAATGAAAATATGGTGAATGTTTAAACAACCTTACAGTTTTGGTAAACAGTTGTTTTAACTTGAATTTGGTTTATGAGTCTCGCGATAATAGGTACATAGTAACGTTAATAAATGAGAATCCCTATTCGAGAAGTTGGCGAAGAAGGTTTGAAGATTTTTTCTATAGTTTTGACGGGTGCTGAAGCAGAATTTTTTCGATCCAACCTCGGGAAATGTGTGGGAACTTTGTAAAATATGGAGGGGTTAAAATTAGTACGGGTTAAATTGAAATCAAGTCAAATTGTGTTTAAATGTAACCTAAGTATTTGTCTCCTTATAAGGATTTAAAAAGTATAGGTGGTCTAGGTTCAGACTTTAGCATGTTGAGTTACCACAGTTACCAAATACCGGCAAGCTGCTATTATTGTCAGCGAGATTCTCATCAAGATGGAGTAACATGGAAAAAAAAAAATTTCAATTCTAGTGAAAGAATCGGGCTCTCGCGTTTTTACTGCATTTTGTGACAAACGGATATTCTTAAAAGAGTAATGTTTACAACATGATTCGATTTAAGCACCACGCTTGTATTAGTTTATTGAGTGAATCTGACAAGTTACGAGCCTAGTGCAAAGAGGAGGGGATTGATCCT
>JAMKCH010052679.1:0-10529 GCA_023653785.1 Ophioderma brevispina
CCTTCGTCTCAATGTATTTATATGCATACCAAGTATGGAATTGATCCATCACTGCACTAAAAAGCTACACTAAGTTGAAAAGTGTCAATCAAAAAGTGTACACTAGAGCAATATGACCCTAAGTGACCCCTGAATGACCTCTGACCTCATCTGTTACCCCATATAAGACCACTTGTCTCAATGCAGAAGCATACAAAGTATGAACTTGACTGCACTAAATGTTAAAGTTGAAAAGTGTCAACCAAAAAATGTATACTAAATGTTTGACACACACAGACAGACGGAAACACATACAGACACACAAATCATGCTGACATAAGGTCTTTCCGATTGCATCTGACGACCTAATAAAGACATAATATGTGTTAGTTCTGACAATAGCTTCAATAGTTTAGCTTGGAATATTATCAATTAAAAAAAAATTGGTGTTATCTCAAATGCTTGAAAAAGGCATATATCACTTTTTGCAAACTAACTCTTCATGTACAGGTATTCCCAAATACCAAACTAGCATAACCCGCTGTTGTGAATCAAAATTAGATACAATGTGTATGTGACACAGTGCAAACTAGAATTTCGCGGTTCTTGGCTTTCGCGCTCGCTATATTCAATTCTTAAACAGCTGTGAAAATGTGAGCAATTTCATTGGCTGATGCCCGGGTTCAATTCGTTTAATTGAACCCAGGTAGTACGCGCTGCGTATTTATTTTTAGGTTGAAGCACTCGCGTCATACCGCGTTTTGCTACTTTCGCGCGCACCTTGCAACGTTGCGTCTCGTTGCGTATGATCGTTGCGTTCAGCGGGTTGTTCGATTGTTTTCACTGGGTGATGGCAGTCCTTTCTTGTTGTATTTAAGCCGTAAAGTATCGCGAAATTGGGTTAAAGATGACCTTAAATGATAAAGCTGTTTAAGAATGAGAATAAAGGTATGATTTCGGGAACCGGTACTCTCTTTACGACGAATTGAACCCGTCGACACCATTATTTTTGCGTGGAAGAACTCGGCCTCCACTTCTAAAAATAATGGTTATCGCCTTGGGTTCAATTCGTCGTAAGAGAGTACCGGTTCCCAAAATCATACCTTTATTCTCTAAATATAAGCTGTGGCCACCCAGCCTATCTTAAAAATTGACCTCACATGACCTTGACCTTGCCACATGACATTTGACCTCAACAAATGAGGAATCGCATGTTGCACCTATGACTAAAGTTAGAACTTCAACTTTTCAATGGAGGTCAATTTTACATTTTTAGGCTATTTTTCAACTTGACCTCACATAACCTTTGACCTTGGCATGTGACCTTTGATCTCATCATCATATGAGGGATCCCATGGTGCGCCTATGACAAGTTTGGTTCCAACTGAAGTTCAACTTTTCAATTGAGGTCAATTTTTAAGAAAACTTAACATTTTAGTGACACACACACACATACACACGCACAACAGATTGCAGAGTGGTCCTGCCAGCTATAGCTGGCCGCCCACAAAAAGGATTTCTAATAGGCCATAAGCAAAATCACAACATTCCAGTCATGATTAATAATTTAGGAGGGATAAAAAATACCTGAAACTCCTTCACCATAGCCTGATTAAATTGTTAATATCCCATATATTGCTGTACACACGGAAATAGAGCCTGAATTTAGAAAAAGGTCCGACTTCAGTTTGAGTTCAGCGTTGAGGTTAGGTTCAGGTCAGTTTTGGGTTATGATAATGATTAGAAATAGTGTTAGCTTTGGCATCGTACATATATTTTGTGTTACTTGCATAAAGTTAAGACCGGGAATTACACTGAAGCTTTGTTCAGTTAACCCAGAATCCAGGGTGTTTTGAGTCAATCCCACAATGCACCAGTTTTGGGAAATTTCACCTTAATAGGGTCATTTGATCACATAAAAATCCTTTTCTTAACACATAAAAACCCTGACTCATTTTAGCCCACAAAGCATTAGTACTTAAGGAATTGTTTGCATGATTATGAAATGTCTTGTGGTTCTTAAACTTTGGAACACTCTTTATCCCTAAGTACTGAAATGTGTTTAGTATGCACGCGGTTGTTTTTGACCACCACCTATGCTCCAGGAGCAGGTCTCCCTCACTAACCTCAAAGGGCAGCTATTGATTTTTCTTCTTTTTTTTTTGGACTTAGAAGTTTTCCCTCTAAACTGAAAAAAATAATGAAAATTTTATACATTTTAAGAGAGGCAGTAGCAAGATTCGAACCCAAGACCACTGTATCAAGTGGTCAGCTACCTAACTACAAGACCAGCGAGGATTGGTGTGCCAGATTTGTAATTCTAATCCTTGATAACATTTACAGAATAAATCGCTACTGTTATTGTGGTCAGCACTCTGGGTCAACTCTGGAACGGTTGCCACAACCTATACTCCAGGAGCATGAGTGGTGGTCAAAATCTCACACTTGCGTTTAGTACAGTATGGTATTGGCACATTGCTATGCATCATGGATTGATTCAAAACACCCTCTGCCCAGAATCCATCTTATCCATCAAATTTTTGCCTGATCAAAGAAAACAACAAATAATCCACTAACCTTCCAGGCTGCTGAGACTGCTGGGGATGCTGCTCTCGCCATCTGAGACAATAGTGTAGTCTTTGTTTACAAAGTTGTACTCGCTACGACTCGGTGGGTCATGATTGTGGGTCTGCTGTCTGTTGTACGCCGTCTTGCTAGCCTTTTCTATGGCCGCTGTTGCGTGGCAACCCTTCTTATTGTGGTGGCACTTCAAGAAAATCCTTGTCTCCGACTCCATGTTCCTGACAAAGATGAAGTCCCCAAGAAGCCATCCTGAGCCTCTCTTGAGTCCCCAAATTTTATCGCAGGAGATTTCCTTGAATTTTACCTGAATCCCATCATCATCGTTTAGATTTGTTTTATCCTTCTTCCCAGATTCCTTTCCTTTTCCATGCTTGTTTTTCTTCCTCCCTTCAAAGTAACACCAATTAGTAAGCCACATATTAGAAAATCAACTCTGCATACGATCTTAGAAATCAGATGAAACATGCACACAAAAACTTTCTGTGAAATATTCTGAACTTAGCTCTTCGTTAAATTGTCCTAAATGTAGCGTTTTCCATTCAATATTCTACCTGCCGCCTGGTCACAATTTGACACCGCATTTTGTCATTTTGTTTTGACCCAGAACTCATTTCTTCAAAATAGGCATGGCTAATAAGGTCAATAATGCTAATACATTCTCCAATTGGTTAATTATATAATTATATTAATTTATGGCAATACTTTGAGTTTCTCAGCAATACTTGGAAATTGATTTTATTGCGTGCAGAGCCTTTATGCGAATCCACTTTTGGTTCACGCATGTGTAAACCCACGCTTTTATTAATGCCCAACGCTTTTGACTAAAACACACATTTTAGCAGGTAACTTTTTAAACCCACCCCTTTTGGAATTTAGCCAACTTGCATAATCCACACTTTCTAAAGCGTGGGTTATGCAACTATGGGTACACATTTTGCAAAATCTCTGTAACACAGACTTCAGCGTCATGCTTACCTTTATGGCTACGGGAACCCTCTGAATCAGAGGAGTCTGAAGAGTCTGACGATGATTCTGATCTCCTGAACCTCTCTGGCAGCGCTGGTGGCGGATGACCTGTTGCGCATTTTGGATGAAAGCGGTATTTGTAGGTTTATGGATCCATCGGTGGCGGTGCGGTTTTGTACGACGCTGTGTTGACCACTTCAGGTGGATTGTTGTTCTCTGTCGCAGTCCTTGATAAAGACGTATTTGTCGATCACGTAACCTTTGCAAGAGAATTTTCGGATTCAAATTTGTAGACAATTCTCCTGTAGTCACCTTCTCCCCAGCCATTTGGTACATGATTGAAAAAAATTATATGTGCTCAAGGGCATATCAGGCTTTTTTTACTTACATGAATGTGGCAATTTTATTCCAAATAGAAATTGATAACAAAGCCACATTGTCTCAAAGCTCCTGCACAGTTAGGTTAAAACCATGATTCCCTAAAAATTCTCTGAAAATTAAAGGCGTGTGCTCCGGATTTAAAGGTGCAACGAGAAGTGTCAAATAACAGTGTCCGAAAAAAATTTGAAAATTCTGATTTTGGCACTGGTGTAAGCTTTATCTCAAAAATATCCCCATCTGTAAGGATTAAGCCTGAGAAACTGTTTCTTGGTACCAAAATGTGAAATTCTAATTTCGTATAGGAGCAATACAAAATTCAGGCCTATGTTTTCTATTGAAATATAAGCAGTTACAAATACATTTTGTTTTCATTTTAAGTTATTCTGTAACCAAATAAAAGGCAGGGAATCTATTAAGCGTCTATCTATATGAAATCAATATATATCACAGAAAATATGGATGACTTGAATCTTCTCGTTGCAACTTTAAGAGTAGTGTTCTAACTTGATATAAGAGCTGGGATCTGCCATACACTCACATCAAGTATCAAGGAAATTAAACAACACAAACAAAGAAACTACGTGGTCCTCGTGTTCTTGCTCTTTCTTGGATTACTTCATTTTTGTTGGTAGGGGCATAATCGCCATCATCGTCGTCATCATCATCAAATCCATCATCATCACTTAATCATCGTCGGTTAAAAATTTCCCCCCCCCCCCCCCCCCCTGGAATTGATTAAGAGGTTTACTCTGCTGCGGATTTCTTTGTGGTGAATCGCA
The DNA here is from genome assembly GCA_023653785.1 of Ophioderma brevispina. Lineage (NCBI taxonomy): Eukaryota > Metazoa > Echinodermata > Ophiuroidea > Amphilepidida > Ophiodermatidae > Ophioderma > Ophioderma brevispina. Next base: position 4,689 of record JAMKCH010052679.1, read on the forward strand.
TCCAATCTTTGGGAGGACACTGCTTTTGCGTTTTTTAGAAGTTTCTACAATGCACTTAGAGCTTTGATTGCTGGGCCAATTTTCGCATAGCAACCTCATCAAACTACAGAAAGTAGGAACAAAAAGGTCACTGATTCAATTGTGTAATGCAATTATATTCCCAATTGTTTGACCCCACACAAAGATTGTCTAAGTTCTTATGTTTAGAACAATTTAAGCAGTGGCAACAAAATGTTCATAATAGAAGTTGTGACATGCCAAAGCTATTACCCCTGGTGAAAATCTGAAAAATCTATCTGGTTAGTTTTGCATAATAGGCCTACAAAGATCATGTTGCTACCACAAATCATATTTGCTCACAATAAAATTTCATAAAATTGCATACAACCGGACTAGTAGAAAATAATTATCCAAATCAGTTATATTTTTGGTGTTGTTTGGTTTGTCAAGTAAATGAGACTTTGAAACAGGCAGTGCAAGCCTGTGGTCTCAAATTAAATAATAAACAGTTTTAATAGCGCTTAATCCCGTAACAAGCTCAAAGCGGCAGTTGCCAATTACGCCATCTTCAAGAAATCATCCCAATTTTCACTCATCTAGGTCGCTGCCCTTACAAGGCTCAAAATAACGGGCGCACAAGCCTCAAAATTTGCGCCGTAAAGCAGCAAATGCGCCTGGGAATGGCGAACCTAAACACTAGTAGCAGGCGCAAATGTACATGTAAAAATGCGGCCTGTGAGCTAAATAATTCAAAGGAAAAACTTATAAAAATGTCCAAAATTAAAAAAAAAAAAATAATGGTTCAACCTTGTCTTTGAGATTCCAGTGGGTGGATTTTTTGGCTTCTGCGTTCCGGCCCCGTCTCAAGCAGAGATGATAGTAGTAATATTTTTCATTAATCCTTACTGAGAAAAACATGAAGTGATTATGACGCGTCATTCAATGGTGTACTGGATCGATCGCGGGTCCTTTAATGACCATATAATTGAGTAATCGGTTATGAATCGGTGGTCGGAAAAGAACTGAATTTGCCGAGTACACTTGCTGATGCAACGCTTGCAGCAGTGTAGAAAAGAGGAAATTTCGTAAAAAAACGTTGTCGCTTTAATGATTACAAAACATAAATATGTACCTACAATTGTGAGATCAAAAAGACGAACAAAATGTTATCGGACATTCATCAACGGACATAAATTAAATATATATATAATTAACCAATCGGGGCAAATAATTAGCTATTATTTGACCAACATTATTGACCTGAGCCTGCTATTTGTAGACACACTTACGGGTAAGACAAATGAAAAAATGGTGTCAACTTACCTTTAAGAACATTTTAACGGTACGGTTCAGTTCAGGATATCATTTCACAGAAACAGTGTATGGCCACATTTCAAGCATTTTATTCCATATATCTTTCTTCGCTACAACATAGCATGCAGTCTGAGCCTATCTAAAGTTTATAGTGCACGTTCCCTAATACTAACAAATGCGCTGTTATGAGAGGTAGAGTGCGAATGCCCACCATCGATAGGGTGTGTTGGTTACTTGGTGTAAATGGCATGGCGACTAGACAAAAGGGTGGGTTTGCAACTTCTGGTACAAAGGATTTTCATAAAAGGGTGGGTAAAAACCCGAGCATCAATGATGCAGAAGCCATCAAGTGATTGGTATTCAAAGAGGACAATGTTTTCGTGACACCTTACTTTACGTAAAAGGGGAAGATTATGATAAACAATTAACTTATATAAAAATTTTTGGTTAATTAGCACACGCGTGCGTTCTCAAACCAAAGTTTGCCCCTCTTTGTGATCACACAATATTGTAAACATTGTATGATGGGGTAAAAGGTCAATAAGGGTCAATGGGTGTCATTCTCTGAACATGAACCCCATGAGTCAGTGGCTTTTCTGACCAAGCTAGGCTGCAATCGGCTCATTGTTAGGCAGAAAGGAAACAATTATATAGGTTACAAAACTGTCAAAATGCCCCTTTATTTGGCACACATGAGCTTGGACCCAATCTCACTATGAAAGTTGCTATTATGCTCTTCCACCAAGGACACAGCTCAGTGGGTTGTAATTGTACATAAATTGACATGAAACTTGACCTTGTGTGTGTATGGGTATCATATATCATCCCAAAAAAACCAGAAATAAATTGGTGAATGAAAGCTACTGAACTGTGCCAAGGGAATTGAGATTTTACTAGCCATGTGTCTGTTCCAACCCGCATATATGGTGTGCAACCGCTGACTCGTGACCCATATATGGGTCACAGTTCAGCGGTTGAGTGATTCCTCTAGCTGAATTTGGTTTCAATGCATGGGACCTTTGAATCCATCTGTTAAACTGAATATGGATTTTGGGGCAGTGGATCTGCTGACAGATTGGTGTTAATAGCATTTATTGTGACACAAAACAAATAATTAATTTCAACAGAATGCCCCTTAAGCACGTGTATAAATTCTTGTGCATTCCTGTTTGTGTTTGTGTGTGTGTGTGGGGGGGGTCCACATGGATCCCCCTGAAAACGCACTTGGGCATTGGATTTTTAAACAAAACTCTGGTATCTACTTAGGGGGTAAATCAACACAAACACATAACCGGAAACAAAATAAAATCATTTGTAAAGCGGATTCAAAAGGCGGTCCAAAAACCGATGATTTGGCACGCGCACGCCAAATCTCCACCAAAAAAGGAACACCACTTTCCTGAAGGACTTTTTCCTTCCCATAAAATTTGTTCATAATAGCGAAAGTCATCATACATACGCATGCATGGCATGCACACACACATACATAACTTATCATACCTACATACGTACATACACACATGCATGCACCCACATACAAATTGGTATCTTTGGCTTTGTTCTCTGCAGGCAAACATTTGTTCAATTGTTAATTCTTCATTTCCTGTTTAAACAGGAATGTAATTCTGCATATTCTCTCTCGCCAACTATCGGTGTCCCAGATGAGACTGGCAAGGCAATTGCCATCATGTAATGATAACCCATAGAGCTTTGTGCAGACATGGATGGGCCCCCAAAGGATTTCCTAACAACTAACTGGAATCTTCCAAGAGATCCTCTTTGCTCCCTATCCTTGTAGTCGTGGTTGATCATGATTAACATCCTCAGACAAGTCTTGACATCATGAACGACAAAGGACTCATCATCAAACCCAGCGTTCTAAGACGTCACCAAAGTCATCATCCCACAGACCTTGACTACGCAGATGAACTACCTCTAACAGTGACCCTGATAGGGGTGGTGCACACGATCTACTAACAATCTACTAACATCACTTGAGCATGCTGCAGACAAAGTCGGCCTACATCTATGCCAAGACTGAATATATACTTCGATGAGAATTATGATCATCAACCTATCTGCACAGCAGGTGGTGGCCGACTCGGGGGGGTCAAGGACTTCAAGTATTTAGGGTCCTAGGGTTGCCGACATCAAGAAAGACTTCCTGTCACACGCAAAGGAACAAGCTTGGAATGCCTGCATAAACTACACCGGACACTTATTGCAATCTTGGTAATCTCCAATCACCAAGCTGAAATTCGTTAGAGCCTGTGTAGAGAGAATCCTGTTTCTATGATCTGAGACGCTGGAACATGAAGATAAGAGCTTACAGGATCACTGAAGCATCAACAGACACACCAAGCTTCTTATGACGGTACAAACATATCCTGGGGCGTGAGAACAAGACCAACGCACAGATATATGGAGATATCCCTCCAATTTTATCTTCTTTGCCCAACGCCGTGCACGATTTGCCGGGCCCTGTCATCGTGCATTGACACCAAGTAGTCTCAGACGTCATTTGGCAGTTACCATTCCAAAACATGGGTCGTGACCCGTTACTACATTGATGTGAAGCTCGAGACATCCAGCAGGATCCGAGTCTGACATCCCCAACCTAATGACAAACCGGACATTGCCTACATGGTGACCATCATCTTGGCTGCGCCGTTAATAGATAAATTCTTATTTCTTGACATTTGTTTACAACACACAACACACAAATTTTTAATTTTGGAAATTTTATACACACACACACACCACACACACACACACATATAACATACAATACACACACACTTACAAATTGGTTTCTTGGTCTTGCTCAGAGCAAACAGATTTGTTCCATTTGATTTCTTATGTTTGAACAAGTTGTTTACAACACACACGCACTTGTAGGCACACACATACACGCATGATGACAGCCAAAGAGACAGGCACAGACAGGCATAGATCTGTGACACATACATACCGACAAGAGGTCATTGTGGGAATAACCCAAGGAAAAACACCCACAAAGTTGTGGGTTTGTGTATAAATTCGGACATACATGCCCATTGTGGGGTATTTGTAGGTATATTCCATACACTTTGGGATTATTTTGGTATAAGTTTTTACACCCGTCACAGCAATATACAAAATCCATGTGTAACTCTGTGGGCACCCATAGCTTGAAGACTATACCAACTACCCCCCCCTAGAGGCCCAAAAAACCGCATTTGGCCGAGATTCAGTGTGGGTACTCCCATAATGACAAAAACGCCCATAATGTAGCTTTGTACCTACTATTACTCCCACATTTACCTCTTGTAAAACACACACAACACACACCTACACCACACACAACACAGAAATTCCAGACATTTATTTTAAATTGAGAAAGAAATAATGTGGATTTTACAAGGGTGATGATATTATACTATGAGCATTCACTTAGTGTCAAATTCTATTGATAGGGGTGCATGCACTGGGTTATTATAGAAAATACACAAGTTTACATTCTGATTAAATGAAGCATTTTTTTTAAATTTACCATGTACAGAATGTTAACTATATTAATGGCTAAACACTCCATCTTACCACTTAAGTGACCAAGGGGTTTCACTCCCCGTTGGTGCCCAGGGGGATGTCCTGGGACAAAATACACATTTTCCCATAGACTTTGTCCAGTAAACGTTTAGCAACGTATACAATAAATTGTTTGTTTCAGCAGCACTAAAGGGTTAATTAATTTTTAAATGTTATATTATTTGTTGTACTTATATGTATGTGTGAACATATAATCAAAAAATTTGCTTTGGTTCTTTGGTTTTTTTTAATATTCTCAGTTTGCTTCCGTTAGTGCCCGGGCCCAAGGGGGGGGGTTTCCATGGGACCCCCACGAATTAACTTATTAAAACGGCTTGGCCTATTTTAATTTTTTGGTATGAAAGAAGCGCATTTAAAAGTCAGACAATTACAAAACTTTTGTGCGAAAAACCCACGCGTAAATCTGCCAGCGCGAAAACAATTTGGAGGGTCCCTAGGAATCCCCCCTTGGTCACTTAAGTGTTAAAACTACTAGTACTAATCATGTACTACTTTCTAGTCCTGTAACAACTGAAAAAAAAAAAAAAAAAAAACCAGAGTACGAAATGTGTTACACCAAACAGACATGGAGTGTCCTTGCCTAGTCTCCTGTGCCCTAGGCTAAACATGCCAGCACACTGACGAACAGCAACTAAGGTCAGCATTAGACCGCAAATGCATCAAGGCTTAAGCATTATTAACATAGTAACAGCTAGGACAATGATGGCGCTGCCCTTGCAAAAAATTCCTACTAATTGTCACCTTGGAAATCAGGACAAAATAAACAAAAGTCCCCCCCCCAAAAAAAACCAATTTGAACTCTAAAATTTATTTCAAAAATGTGTAACATAGAAAAAAAAAAAAAAAAGGCCAAACTACAGTTCAATACTGGCATAACGGTGATTTTCCACAAGAATTGGACAAGATACAAAAGACTATTTTCGATTTTAGTGGCTCAAC
>JAMKCH010052680.1:0-10080 GCA_023653785.1 Ophioderma brevispina
TTTAATGTTAAATATTGTTCATTTAAGAAAAGAAATTTCGATTTAAAAGTATGAATTTTAAGTGAAACGGTGTAACTTAATTCATCGACAAAAAACAAAAAAAACGGTTTTTTGTTTTTCCACTTGCGCCGATTAATTGTTTTTGACCGGCTGTGTTATGCGTAATTCTTGTAGGTCTGTTAATTTTTGGGGATAAGGAGTTTGCAATTGATTTGTTAATAAAATCATATGTGTGGATTAGTGGGGAATAATTGAGAAGATTGATTTAAGTCACCGACAATATAGACGTCACGGTTGGTTTTATTTAGTTCCGAAGCTGCTCTGCTACGAAAGCTGCTGTAAATTTGGGATTGTGGTTCATGCAGCAATCTGTAAATAACTCCGACAGTTACGTGTTTGGTTATTGTTGGTGTTAATGGTTAGACGATGAAAAGTGAGTCAAATTCTGGTCCGGGTGTTGTGTCGATGATTTTATATGAGAGGTGATTTTTTATGTAAAGACAAACTCTCCTTCCTCTGCTGTGAGCTGGTGTCCCGGAATGTACGTGGTAGCCTTTACAGTTAGGTGGTGACTTGTGTCAGTAGTCCTGTTTCCGAGAATGCTAAAGACAGAGAAAGACGTGGTTGAGTAGTGATCAAGGTAGTTAGTGATTTCGTCCAATATGATTTGTGATACTACCAGTTGAAATGGAATTGGAAAGAGTCATTGCTTGATGGTTTTATTATTTTGTTGAAGCTGGTCGTCAGTGTTGTAGCGGGAGTACGAACTCAGAACCTTGTTTGTGTGTGTAATGAAGGATGGTGGTCACATGTTTGGAAATGATATGGGGTCTGTAAGTAGTGGATTGATGAAGGGAATTACGTTTGATGATGTTCAATTTATTGTTGGTGAAACATTCAATTAGTGATGCGCGAAGGTCTTCGTCGTGAGCGGTTAAATGACAGTTCGTATATTGCAGGGCCCGGCATACTGCATGGATAACAAAGGAAATCAAAGCTGAGGAGGTTGAAGGAAGAGAGAGAGAAGAACGAGAGAGAGAGAGGGGGACTAAAGGTGAGAGAGAAGAGAGAGTTAAGATGGAGTTGTGACTTGAGAAATAGGTTGGATGAGGTAGATTGAAAAGGGAAGAAAAATAAAGAGAGTAATTGAGGAACCGGGTAGATAAAAGTCAACAATAACCTAGGACAAGATTGTAGACCATCAGACAAGACGAAGCAATAAGACAAGCCCAGAGTAAAACAAAGGGCTAATACAATACAAATAGCTGAGGATTATTTAGACAAAAGCTTAAATACAGCAAAAAAAAGGTTTTGTAGCAAAATTTAGTTACTACATACACGGGTAACATTAACAAAATACAATTAAATATTATTTCTACCTAAACTAAGAACAATATTTACTAAATTTAGGTTGCTTACAAGTTTGAACGGAACTTTACAATTTGGTTAGAAAAGAAAAAAAATAAACAGGGTTTTGGTCACAATCACTAAATATAATATAATCAAAGTGAAATATCAGCGCAAAGAAATATAATACATGATTTAACACCATGTTGTACATTGGTACATTTGATAGTTAGAAAAAGAGGCATAGAGAGGTAGACAATGAGGCAGGAAGGTAGGAAAATGTTTCATATAATCAAGTGAGAATATTAGCCAGCAATATGAAAATATATACTGAAATTTACACGGTTGTCACCATTGGGAACTTTTTATGTTGCTATTATAAAAGGATTAAAGGGGTAGACAATGGCCAGGAAGGAAGAAATATAACATATAATCAAAGTGGAAAGTTTAATCAACACCCCAGCAAAAAAAAAAAAATATATATACATGATTTTAACACTAGAATTGTACATTGGTACATTTTAATAGTTAAGAAAAGGCTGAGAGAGGTAACAATGAGCAAGGATGTAGGAAATTGTTTTCATTAATCAAAGTGAAAATAGGATCTCATTAAAATAACACCAGTTTGTACATTGGAACATTTTATATGTTGATAGTTATAAAGAATTAAAGGGGTAGACAATGAGCAAGGAAGGAGTGAAAATATATCATATCATCAAAGTGAAAAAACCGGAATATATTGTGTGCATTTAGAACCAGTTTGTACAATGGAACATTTTATATGTTGATAGTTAGAAAGAGTTAAAGGGGTAACAATGAGTACGGAAGGAAGGAAAATACTTTATTAATCACAAGTGAAACTATCAAGCAGAAGAAAATCTATACTGAATTTACCACCCGTTTGTACATTGTATTTGATAGTTTTTTACAGATTAAAAACGAACAAGGGGCTAAGACAATACAAATAGCGGAGGATTTTATACAAAACTTAAATACAAGCAGTTGTACAAAAATTTAGTTACTTACATACAAGGGTAACAGAATTAACAAATACAATTAAATATTATTTATTACATCAACGATATACATATTTACTTAAAATTTAGGTTGCTTAATTTGAAAGGACTTTTACAATTTGGTGAAGAAAAAAAATAAACAGGGTTTTGGTCACAATCAATAAATATATTAATAAAAGTGAAAATATCAAGCATCAAAGAAAATATATACATTATTTAACAACCATTTTTGTACATTGTACATTTGCAATAGTTAGAAAAAGGCAGAGAGAGGTCGACAATGAGCAAGGACTGTAGGAAATTGTTTTCATACAATCAAAGTGAGAATATTGACCACAATATGAAAATATATACATGAAATTTAAAGCTGGTTTTACATTGGAACATTTTATATGTTGATAGTTTGAAAAAGAATTAAAGTAGACAATGAGCAAGGACGGAGTGAAAATATATCATATAATCAAGTGAGAATAATAACCGGAATATAATTATGTGAATTTAGCACCGTTTTGTACATGGACACATTTTATATGTTGAAATAGTTAAAAAGGAATTAAAACGGGGTAGACAATGAGCCGGAGGAAGGAAATCTACATAAATATCAAAAGTGGAAGGATCAACGTCAGCACAAAAAAAAAATATATTACATGAATTTAAACACTAGATTAAGTACATTGGTACATTTGATAGTTAGAAAAAGGCTGAGAGAGGTAGACAATGGGAGCAATAATATAGGAAATTGTATTCATATAATCAAGTGAAAAATGATTCTGAAATAACACCAGTTTGTACATTGGAACATTTTTATATGTTGATAGTTAGAAAAAGAATTAAAGGGGTAGACAATTAGCAAGGAAGGAAGAAAATATATCATATGATCAAAGTGAGAATAATAACCGGATATATATGTTAATTTAGCACCAGTTTGTACAATGAACATTTTATACTGTTGATAGTTAGAAAAAGAGTTAAAGGGGTAAGACAATGAGTAAGTAAGGAGGAAAATAATTTATATCATCACAGTGAACATATCAATCAGCAAAGAAATATATGCATGAATTTAAAACACCAGTTTGTACATTGGTACATTTGATAGTTAAAAAGGCTGACAGAGGTAGACCATGAGCAAGAAGGTAGGAAAATGCTTCAAATAATCAAAGTGAGCTATTAGCCATCAATAAAGAAAATATATACATGAATTTACAACTGGTTGTACATTGGAACATTTTATCATGTTGCTAGTTAAAAGGAATTTAAAGGGGTAGACAGATGAGCCAGGAAAGAAGGAATATAACCTATAATCAAGTGGAAGTATCACCAGCAAAAAAATATATACATGATTTAAACACGAGATTGTACATTGGTAGCATTTGATAGTTAGAACCGGCTGAAAGATGTCGACAATAGCAAAGGAATGTAGGATGTTTCATATAATCACAGTGAAATTAGATTCATGACAATAACCCAGTTTGTACATTGGAACATTTTATATGTTGATAGTTTTAGAAAAGAATTAAAGGGGTAGACCTGGCAAAGGAAGGAGTGAAAATACATCATATAATCAAGTGAGAATAATACCGAATACTCTGTGGAATTTACACCATTTGTACATGGAACATTTTTAATGTTTGATAGTTAAAAAAAGAGTTATAAGGTTAGACAATAGTAATGAAGGAGTAAAAATAATCTAAATATAATCAAAGTGAAAATAACAGCAGAGCCAAGAAACTATATATATATACCTGAATTTAACACAGTTTTGGTACATTAGAACCTATGAATAATGTTGTGCGTGGATATTTGTAAATACTATCCTTCATGCTTGGAATATTAAATACGATAAATAAATATTTTTAAAATCAAATATAGATAAAATTTCACTAATAATGGCGCGCCCTTTTTAAATTCGTAATTTCTCAGGGGGGCGGCCAAGAATCTAATTTAGATTGTTGGCATTGGTTTAAAAACACTACCAGCGAAGATTACGAACCAAACCAAAACATTTTTTTGATGACAGCTGTCAACAAAGTAGAAAGAATAAAAACCACGACTTAAACCAGGGGGGGGTGGTTGGACACGATCTGCTGGATTGGGGCATTCTCAAAGTGATTCGATTTACACAGTATCATGCATTCTAAGTACCTAATTTTGCAAATTAATTAAGCATATTTGACCTATTTTCTTATTTTATTGCCAACTTTTGTGAACACAATATCTGGAGATCTGTAAGGTCACACAGGGCTGAAACTTGAAACTTGGAGGTGATGCGAGGTTACAGATTCTCGAACGATAGATATACAACAGTACACATTGTCCCTGGGTGTAGTGGGACATTGTCCTGGGTACAAGACATTGTCCTGGGTTGGGACATTGTCCTGGGGTATAAGACATTGTCCTGGGTATGGGACATTGTCCTTGGGATAATGGGACATTGTTCCTGGGGTAGGGACATTGTCCTGGGGTGCAGGGTGACATTTGTCCTTGGGTATACAGACATTGGTCCTGGGTATGGGACCATTGTCCTGGGTATGGGACATTGTCCTGTGAATGGGTCATTTGTCCTGGTATCTGGGACATTGTCGTAGGAATATGGACAGTGTCTTGGGGAATGAAACATTGTCCTGGGGATATGGACTTGTCTGGAGTATGGGACAGTTGTCTTGGAGGTATGGACAGCGGGGGGGGGGGTGGGTGTCCTGGGGTATGGACATTGTCCTGAAGTATGGGTCATTGCCTGGAATATGGGAACATTTGTCCTGGAGGTACTGGGACTTGTCCTGGAGGTATGGACATTGTCCCTGTGGATATGGACCTGTCCTGTATGTAATTCGGCATTGTCCTGGAGGTATGGGACGTCGTCCTGGAGGTATGGGACAGTGTCCTGAGTATGGGACAATTGTCCTGGGCATATGTGATCAATTGTCCCTGGATTATTGGACATTGTCCTGGAGGTAATGGGAACATTGTCCTGGGGTATGAGACAATGACCAGGCCATGTTAACATGAATTATTTCTTAACATTGTTTTATATTGGACTTGACTCAAATTAACATTTTCAGTTGAGCATAATAAACGAAATTGTGCATTTCAGAAATGATTCCGATAACCATCACATACATCAGACGACCTTATTTGGGACCGCGCCGTCCCTATGTCTTTTTTACCAAAGCTGTCATACTATATCGTCTAGTCAAAAGAATACGACTTAAACTAGGGGCCGGACACGATCTGCTGGATTTGGGAATTTGGGATTTTTAAACGGTAATTTAGGAATTCGTGCGTTGCATTTCCTAATGGCAAATATGACAGAATAAAGTGAATCTGAGCGCTCCCTTCTCAGGTTCTACCTGCATCATATTAGTGCAGAATTGTTCTTACTTGGAAATATTCACAGAAATAAATACATTTGAATACATTATGCCTTGGACGTGGTCCCGTGCTCGGATCCGGCTCTGGGTTTTTTCGTAGTCCAGGTAATTTTCCTCGGGTGGAAAAAAAATGGTGGCGCCATTCACAAGCCTCTATCCTCGATTCTAATCCCCGTCATCGGTACCACTTACCATGATTTTCAAAAATTGTCATCTTTTTTTTTATGAGAAATATCTATCTTGAAACATCATTTGATGTCACGTGGGGTTTAAATTTGAACTTAATTTCAATCCATTTTATACGTGTATTTCAAATTGGAGCATTATTTGGTGGTGTGCGCCTTCTAAATAAAGCTTGTCACACAATTTCGTTGGCTCCTAAATACGTTTTATGTCCACGTTTATGTCTATGTAAAAAACAAACCTAGAATCAAAAGGTCTTATTACGTGCTCTGCGTAAAATCATGTGTGATGGGAGCACACCACTAAATCACTCGGCATTTTGTGTATGGTGGGTAGTTCCGGTAAATACATACCGTCGATTGTAAGCAATTGTGGTGTGGCATGGTGCGTAGAATATTGTTGATTGTTACAATATTAATATTTAATTAAGATGTGGCAGTACAATGTTCGATAACTTGGATATCAGAAAATAAATAACTTGTGAATCTACAACTAAATTAGGCCTTCGGAAGTACAACTCCTGCTCGGATACGGCTATGCGTTTTACGTGTCGGGTGGAAAAAGTGGTGACGCTATTCACAAGCCTTTACTCGAATTCTATCCTGTATCGTTATCAAATTACCATGATTTTAACAAATTTGCATCTTTATTTTTTGATATCGAAATATCTTCAAGAACATCTATATGATGTCCCGTGGGGTTGAAATTTGATGAACTTCTTTCAAGGCATTTAGCGTGTATTTCATGGTAGCGTTTTTGGGTGGCGTGCGCCTTCTAAAGCGCCGTATGGTAATGTGCATGCACTTCATAACTTGGGATTTTTCAGCAATAAAAGCAAAATTGAGGCCCCAAAAGTGATTATTATATAGAATAATCTTGCTAGTTGTCCTAAAATGAAAGCTTTTCGGTGTATTTAGAGACTTGTTGTCGAAGAAATTAAGTCACACAGTTTACCCAGCAATTTTAAACGGATTAACCTGATTTGTTCATTTTGGCCATTTTTGGTTAAAAGTGGCGATTTTGTCTATATTTTATGTTGCTGCTGCCAAAAAATTGAAGGTTTCTTGAAAGCGCTGCAATTTCTATGAATTATCTATCTTTCAACAATATTATGCTATACGAGAGATAACACTGTTGATCTTCTTCGCGGTAATGCATTCATTTCAAAGCGAACATCCTAATTACCCTCCGTGTAAGAGCCAAAATAACGATTTTTGGTCATCAAAACTGCGTATTCTATTCCCAAGAGACAGCAGGTGGAAGAAAGATCACTGTGAACTTTGCATATTAAGTGCTTTTGTAATACCATTTAATAAATTGATAATTTATTTTTTTATAAAGTTCTCCAAAACGGCTCTCTTTGAACCCTAACCTTGTTCAAAATTTGACCACGGTAAGCCCATTTAAAGAGGTAGAATCAGTTTCATAATACACATTACCATCTTGTAGGTACTTTTGCGTTGGATTTCACGCGAGCATGTGAATACCCCTAAAGCCTCTCCCAGCCCAAACATGTTTAACCATGGACCCGACCTAACCGTAGTTCTAACCCTACCCTCTAACCCGAGGCCCAATTCTAAACCCTACCCACCAACCCTAAATCCACTCTAACCCTAACCGATCGCTAACCCTAACCCTATCGTAACCCTATAGCTTTATCCATAACCCTAACCTTAATCCTAACCCTACGTCCTATCACCAACTCTAACTTCTTATTCACCTCTAACCCTAGCCTTAAGCCCCAACAAATATCCCCAACCGTGAGAAGAGAGTGGGAGCGAAATGGCAATTGGATGCATTCGGGCGTCGCACATTCGTCATTTTTCGGTTTGTTGATGCTGTTAAGGGAAGGGGGGGGGGGGCGCAGCTTAGGCAAACCATGGAAATGGTTCCTAAGAGTTTGTGATTTGCATCTGATGCTTTGTTTCAACATACTGTTTTCAATTTCTCACTCTTCCACGCCATTATTTTCATAAACTCTTAACCATATTTCCACTACTCGGCATGGGGGGGGGGGCAGACCACCTAGCTGCAATTTGTCAAAAAGAGCGCTTTTCACATTTCAGCATTTTCTGCTGTGACTTTCGCACGGTTCAAAATGCTATTTTTCAAAAAATCGGAGGACTATAACTTATAATAAGTGCCACTTTTTCTTAGATGAAGTTGTTTATGAAAATAAAGAAAACTAAAAAATTGTATGTTTCAAAGGGAGCACACACTAATCACTCCGCATTTTTGTGTAATGGTGGTAGTTCCGGTAAAAACGGCCGTCGATTGTAAACAAATTGGTGGTGGCATGGTGGCGAATTATGGTGTGATTGTTAAAATATTAATATTTAAAAATGAATAGTGCAGACAATGTCTCTACTTGGAATATGAAAATACATAAATTTGAATCTACAAAATACAATTAGGAGGCCCTTGGGAAGTACTCCGTGCTCGGCTACGGCTATGGGTTTTACGTGTCGGGTGGAAAAATGTGTGTCGCTATTCCCAGCCTGTATCTTCGAATTCTATCCTGTACGGTATCAAATGACCATGATTTTTAAAAATTTTCATCTTTTTTTGATATAGAAATATCTTTCCAAACATCTAATATGATGTCACGCACGTGGGTTGAAATTGAACTTATTTCAAGTCATTTAGCGTGTATTTCAATGGGAGCGTTATTTGGTGGTGATGCGCCCTATTGCGGAATCAGTGCTTACGACTTCGCAATTTCGTGGATTTTTTAGTCTCTGTTGTCTTTGAATTCATAACCTTCATGCCGTGTTTATAAATATTTCTTCTGCAAATCTCTTCATCGATGGCGAGCGAATTCCCTCAAAAGAGCCTGTGTCAGTGTTTTCAGCAAGCTGAAATACCAACATTTGGTAGCAGGGCTCAGCGCGGCCGATGGTTGTCCACGCTGATCTTTGCACCCACTGGACTTGGTCAAGGTTCGCTTGCAGTTATTATTCTGCAAGCTCGCCCGTCGCCGTCGCATTTTTTTTTGGGGTGGGGGGGGGTTCGGGAAGAATTCAGTTCTGCCACCACGTCCTTCCACTGCAGTTTATTTCCGTTGAGGCTTGCCGAAATCGTAGGGTCGTGCACAAATACTAAATTCTTTTCCGGGGGGTTCCTGGCGACGGTTTCGGCCCGGGGGGGCCACTCACTAACGCTGTTGTCATCCGCGAGCATAAAAAACAAACGGGGAAAGGGTAGGGTTTTCACACTGCGGGGCGGCGCGGACCGCACGTAGTGTCGAACACGTACCTTGAAACGAAACCGATATTACTGACGAGAACAATGGACCAACTTTTATGTGCTCTTCAAATTCCTTTTTAGAAAGTACTTAAGTTTCCTAAACGTCTCTTCCAGCGACAGTAGTAAAGCCAAGTAGCAAATCTATTATAGTAACTAGTAGATTGTTAGGGTAACAGCCGAAAATTGCATGAAATACTTACTCAAGGTACTCCTGTGGCCCACGCTGCAGTATCACGTTGATCAATGTGGTTGCTACATCTTGCGTTTACCATCCGGGAACGCGGGTCAAATATTGCATTTGAATGTTGAGCCATATGCAATCGTATTGTTGTTGCTGTGCAGAGTTAAAATAGCATCCCAGGCAACGCTGGCACCACGAAGTTGCGATGCAGGCGCCGCCATTGGAATACAATTTTTTTTCAAAAAACAGAATTTGAACAATTGAGTCACACGATCTTTTCTAATTTTTTAAATCTTAACTTAACACTCAATAACTGAAACTCTTTTACTGATAAAATTCACTGCGTCCGTGTAAAGAATGATTACACTCTAAGCTAGACTGCTAAAGCTGTGATGTCATTGACTTAGCACAGTGAGTTGCTTGGTTACCGATTCATATGCTGTCCCTTCTTGTTGTCTGCAATATTCGCAATCACCTAAAGCTCCACACTGACATGTTGAACGAACGTGAAAATTGCACATGGGGATATGCGGCTGTCTCAGCCGATAGCCATATGACTGACCTCTATACGGTCAGTGGCCATAGAGCGTGTGTTTCCAGATTATCCCTCGAGAGATGTAAACACATGGCCGCTGCTTCGATAGAATCCTGGATAGAAGCCGACGCAATTTTTGCTGATTTTTTTCCCGTCACGTCAGTGATCGCATTGATAGGTAAATCCCAGTGCCTTAGTTAACAT